>CAUYTI010117428.1:0-68873 GCA_963575145.1 Galago senegalensis | reverse complement strand
AAGGACCAGGCTTGGGTCCTTGAAAATGTATATCCTAAAGCATTTTCAAAAGATATGGATGGGATCTAATCAAACTAAAAAGCTTTTGCACAGCCAAGAGCACAGTAAGTAAAGCAAACAGATAACCTTCAGAATGGGAGAGGATTTTTGCACTTTACACTTCTGACAAAGGTCTGATAACTAGAATCTACAGAGAACTCAAACTAATCAATAAGAAAAGAATAAATAACCTCATTTCTATGTGGGCAAGAGACTTGAACAGAAACTTCTCTGATGAAGACAGGCACATGGCCTAGAAACACATGAAAAAATGCTCATCATCTTTAATCATCAGAGAAATGCAAATCAAAACCACTCTGAGATATCATCTAACTCCAATAAGATTTGCCCACATCACAGAATCCCAAAACTACAGATGTTGGCATGGATGCGGAGAGAAGGGAATGCTTCCACACTGCTGGTGGGAATGCGAGCTAATCCAGCCTTTTTGGAAAGAAGTTTGGAGAACACTCAAGGAACTAAAAATAGATGTACCGTTTAATCCTGCAATTCCTCTACCAGCTATATACACAGATGATCAAAAATTATTTTACAACAAAGGCATTTGCACCAGAATATTTAGCCCAATTCATAATAGCCAAGACATGGAAATAGCCCAAATGCCCATCAACCCATGAATAGGTTAACAAATTGTAGTATATGTACACCATGGAATACTAAGCAGCCATAAAAAAAGACGGAGACTTCACATCTTTTATGTTTACCTGGAAGGAGCTGGAACAAGAATGGAAAAAAAAGTATCCAATGTACTCGATACTACTATAAAATCAATATATAACCACCTACACAATCATACAAATGGTAAAACATAACTATAGTACAGAAATTAGAAGGGAAGAGGAGGGGAGAGAGGGGAGGGAGGATATTTGGGGGGACTTCACCTAATGTGTATGATGCAATGTTACATTTCAAAACTATTAAGAAATGAGTATAATTGTGATGGATGTGTTACTTGGTTCAATGTAAACATTTCACATTGTATATCAAAGCAGTCCCCTGAACCCCATAAACACATCAATGTACAAAGTTATGATTTAATAAAAATTTAATAACAAAAAGATATGGATGATCGGGAGAACCCATAGGTATCAAAAAGGAAGAGTGATTTTCTGAGACTTGGCCTGTGTGAATTTTCTGTCTCCTTGTTTTGAATGACTTTGTTGGCAAGCAGGGGTTTGTTTAGCATTCCAAGCCTTTGAACTTGAGGGGATATGTCATTTTTGTTAACCTTTAACCAAGAAGGCAGTTGGAGAAGAGGTAAATTATCTGCTCAAGGAGGAATAATGGTTGCTTTCAAAGAGAAAATAGGAGATTATTGAGGCACTACTGCAAATGACCCGGTGACCCTTCTCTTCCCTGGAGGATTGATGGAGAAAAGGTTTCCTCCCCCCTAATTTTTCTCTAGGCATTAAAGGTGAAGGCCCAGGAATAACTAAGGCAAGGGTGACAGGCAACTTGAAAAGTTAAGCAGTATAAGAGTCAACTAAACAAGAAAGCATTTGTCCTAGATGTCTCAAGCCACTAAAGAAAATGTACTAACCTCCTAATGAAAAGATGGTTATCTAATTTATCATTGGAAACACTTCTCGCTGTAACTGCTGCATTCACCATGGTAGTAAGTTCCTCAGCAGGATCTAAGCTTGTGGGATTTCGCCTGGGAAGCCTAGCCGCTGGACAAGAGGAAGCAGCAGAAAGGATTTCAGATTAGAAGCAACAGAATTTTTGGTCCACAGTTTTGAAGTGTGGGTGGGAGAATGGCTGAAGATGTTGGATCAAAGCCTGTTCAAATGTGGTAGATACAAAGTGTGATTCAAAGGGCTAGAGCAGGGGAGAGTGCAGACAAAGGATTGAGGAGAAATAGAATGGCAGGTTGATAGGAACTTAAAAAGCATGAAACTGACGATCAGTAGTCTACTTAGCCGTACTGTGCCAGTATCAATTGCCCGGTGTTAATCTCCTAGTACAGTCAGGCAATAGGTCACTCTTGGGGGGAGCTGGGTGAAGGGTACATGGGACTCTGTGTCCTGCTCTCCTTGCAGCTTCCTGTGGGCCTATAATTATTTCAAAATAAAATGCTTTTTTAAAGTCCTGCCTCCAGGCCAAGGGGAAGAAAAAAAACCAATTCTTTCCTCTGAGAAGAAAAGGCACGAGCCTCACAAACAATAATGACTATTTGGGTAACTCTTTGTCGTTTAAAACACTTCCAAATATGTTATCTCATTTGTTCCTCCTGGTAAAGTGTATTCCTGTTTCGTAGATGAGGAAAGAGATTCAGAGAGATAAAGCAACTTGCCTGTGATCATAGACAGTAAGTTGCAAAGATGAGACTTGGAGGTACGTCTTCAAGTTCCAAATGCCATGATCATTTGGGTTCAAACCCATACAGCCTAGAGTGGGCCCAAGATACAGATTCTAAAACAAGGGTTTAAGTGCAAGAAATTTATTGGGGAGGTGATGGGAGGCTCTGGTGGGGGAGCAGGAAAGAGTACATTGCAGAACTCATGGTCTCCGTGAGCTTCTAGGGCTCAGCCCCACTGGGGAGCTCGGGAGATGTGGTAGAGCGATCCTTAGAGTCCTACCCCACCAATAGATGGGAAGCTGGTGTATTTACCTCTCATGCCCATCCAGGACGGAGCGAGCCCTGCTCTCATGGTGCTTGTTTCATAGCCCCTCTACATGACTCGTTCTGGGACAGAGAAAACCTCAGGCAGAGAGTCACAGACTCTCTGTCAGCTTGAAATAGGACACTGTCAGCATATACGGGAAAGGTTAATGCACAGGGGATATGGATGGGGTCCCCACCGACAGTGACTGTTCCTTTCTTGTAGCACTCATACCCCAAATCCTGTGGCTGCTCAGCACCTTTCCTTTTGTCTTAGAATATTCTCTAACCATACACACACACACACACACTCTCTCTCTCTCTCTCTCTCTCTCTCTCTGAGATGGGCGGATACAAGGCAGGGAGGGGTGCCCTTATCTTGTTTGTTGGGCACAAAAGTCAGGACCAAAGAGAGAAAGAGCAAAAAAAAGATGTGTGTGTGTGTATGTGTGTGTGTACAGGTGTATACCGGACTGTGTGTGTATGTATTTCTTTTTACACACTTAGAATTTTGTGGTTCGCCAACTTATTCCAAAAAAATTGAAGCTGAGGAGATGACATAAACATTGGTATTCACTGAGTCAGAGGTTAAGTCCAAAGTCAAAGGGGTCCGTTGGTGCTTTCCATTATACAGTATACATCCTGCATCTGTTTGGACTCCTTTAAAAGTGTTGAAATGCAGGGTGGCACCTGTGGCTCAAGGAGTAGGGTGCCGGCCCTTATACCAGAGCTGGTGGGTTCAAACCCGGCCCCGGCCCCAAACTGCCAATAAATAAATAAATAAATGAAAGGGTCTAAATGCAATCAAACGGAGCAGTCAATGAAGGAATGGTGTGAAGACAACATTCCACTTAGTTTGGCGGATACTACAGAGAAGGGTAATGGCATTCCAGAAAAATTGGCTAGATAAGGGATCATGGGATAGTGGGGTAGAAGGACTTTCTCGTGATGATTGCTGCCTACTAACTAATGCACTTGCTCTTTCCTGATATATTCAGTATTTCTTCTCCAGGGTACATGGTGATATACTCTTCATGGCTGTGGGTTAATTCAACCACCATGAGCACACTCCAGATATTAGTGCCATTTCCCCTTACTTGTGCCTGAAATAGACATTTCAGACTCTCAGCCATCTTAACCCAATGATATGCCCAAGTATGTTCTCAATTAGAGCCATTTTGCTCTGTGTTTGATACCATGAAGCAGAACACATGATCTTATCTTTTAAAAATCTTTTAAATAGGAAAGGTATACTAAGTTTCCCCGTATTAAAATAATTCAAAAGCAGCTGACAGAATCTTTCTCCACTATTTATCCAATCATAAAAATTTGATTCTTGAATTAAAATCAAAGAAAAATATCCAAGGGATGTAAGGCCTGGAAATAGAGAGCATTATTTTTGTCTCTAGGAAACGTTCACAGCTTTAATTTATTACATCCTCCCAGGTTTTTCATATTTAAAAGATACCATAAGGTTGTGATACCAAGTCATGAATAATAAAATAGTGCTCAGTCTCGGTACATGTAACATCATTTTGTTTTCCAATGTAGCATCAATGCCTTCTAAATCATAGCCATAGTCTCGCATTAATACTATCACATTTCTTAAGCCTACATACAAACAAACTATAAAACCACTTTAACCTAGAAAATGTGTTTGGATTCATCCATATTTTGGCTCCATGTTTTCTGTGCTCTTTAAGCTTCAGGATTTTTCCTCCCTCCCATTTTCTCATCAGAAAGTGCAAACCAAATCCTCTGACAACTTGCTACCCCTTACACCCTTTGCAAGGTGCTGGGGATTTAAGAAGACTTCAGTCTTTTGAGGAAGACGATTCTGTGTTCACCAGGATTCCGTTACAGTTTTCCAGGTGAAGTACAGGTTTGCTTCCCTTTACAAAATAAAATTGATCTCAACTCTGGGAATGGAGAGCAGCTTGGTACAAATAATGGTTCCAATGCTGGTGAGGCATGCGCATTGGGTGAGTCCTGCTGTTTGGCTGGTAGCCTATCCACATAGAGACTTGCCTAGCCTGGATTTTCCATTATTTGCTACCAAATGGATACATCTGAATAGCTGAACCCCAATGAATGATAAAAGGCTGCTTAAAAACAATCTAAAAGAGATTATAATGTATAAATATGAACCAATATTAAGCAATACCAACAGAGCCTACCATTTAACTTAATTTAATCTCAAAAAGTAATTTGGCATAGGTCTTGACATTGCCAAATTTGGCTTTGCAGTTCCAAAGCAATATGATCATCAATCATTGCTATCAATTTGTCAAAGGAAGGCCAACTGAACAGTCAAAAAGAACCAGAAATAAGTGTCTCTGGGTAAAGTCTATTTTAGTGCCTATACATATAGTAATACCCTGCCAGGAAAGGTGGGTTCTTGGAGAAAGGAGTGGGTGAAATAAAATGTCTTAGGGGAAAGTGTCTTAGGCCATACCCCGCCTGCACCCTTTGATTGGGGTCCTCTACTTGGGAGAGTATCGTGAACTCCCAGTGAACACAGGATGTCTTCAGCCAAACACAGAGGTTCTAAACGGCCAGCATTTTGCAGAAGCTTCCTTATTAGGAATTTTTACTCATTACTTTTCCTTCGTGAGATGTAGCTTCCAGGAGAATTCATAAGATGAAGTATACAGTTGAGTGAGTATTTACCTCTATCTACGCCTGTGTGACTACCACCAGGTCAAGATATAGAAACAGAACCCCCCAAAAGACTCACTCATGCCCCCTTAGCAAGTACCCCCGGATAAACACTATTCTGACCTCTAGCGCCATAAAGTGGAATTGCTGGATTATAGTTTATATGGTACATGCATGTTTAGCATGAATTGGTACTGCCAAACCTTTTGCAATAGTGTTGAATCAATTTACAGTCCTAACCAATGACTTTTTCTTTGTCCAGATTTTCTGCTGTTGGCACTGACAATGCTTAACAGTTCTTCTCTTACTATTTGCGTGACCTAACCCATGACAAGTTTTCATTACCCCCCCCCCCAGGGTTTTAACAGTGTACACGCCAATATGGCTGTCATTTGTCATTTGCTTATGGTGGCAATGGCAGAACGAGCAATATGGTGACACACTGTGATTTCACAGTTGGTGTGGGTGTTACCATGGATTTCATGGTAAGTCTCCATGAGACAAAACAAGGTCATCTCAGCAAATCTCAACAAATCATGACCTGTGTCATTACCTAATGAGACCCCAAAGCCTGAACTACTTCATCTGCCTCCCAGGTAATGAGTTGTACAATTCTCAAAGGTCCCTTAAGAGCTGTTTGAAAAACAGTAGATTTTAAAACCTAGAAGGAGTGCTAGGGGAACCCGGGGGCTTTGCCAACAGAGTGTCATCATTCAGGCCCCATCTTGAATCTAAACCAGCTGACAGTGACTCTTTATATTTTTTTTCTTCTTTTTTTCAGAATTATAATTAGGCTTAAAAATTTTCATTTCAGCTTTTATTCAATTAGTCTTAGAACAATGTGTACTTTAAAAGATCTGGGCACAGCTGACAGACAGAGTGCATGTGACACAAATATTCTGTTTGGTATTCATGTCATAGACTATTAGTGCCATTTGTTTAGAATTTGGTTTTATTTTAAACATTGCTTGAATTAAAAAAAGAAGAAATAGCAAAAGCCAAGTGGCAGTTTATCTGATCTGCTAAAAATGTTGCATTTAATCTAATCCTTTTCCAGGGATTTAAAAGCGAAATAAATATATACATGCCTACAAGAGAACATCTCTACATTTTCTTGCCTCCAACCAAGCTAAGAATGCATGTCCAATGACCAGAAATGTTGTCTGGGGTTTGCTTTACAAACACCCAGCAAATGAGGGCTGTGTCAAGTTCAAGTAGATAAAGGATAATGGGTCAAATATAGGTAATTGTTGAAGCTGGGTGGTGAGTTCGGGGGTTCATCATCATAGTCTCTCTACATTTGTTTGTTCACAAATTTTTCATAGTAAAAAAATTTTCAATTATATCCATAACAAATGCGAGCAAGTTACTAACAAGGGGTATAGAATAGTCGACGAGCAGAATTGTAAAATAATTTATGGAAATATGAGAACACGGATTATTTGCTGATGTTAAGAAATTGTGTATTGTGACTATGTGTTAAAAATAATCCTTATCTTTCAGAGCTATGTCCTGAAACATTTATGGATGAAATGTTTTGATGTTGGCCTTTTGCTTCATGATAATATAGGAAGAAGGGAGGGAATGGGCAAAGTTGTTCTAGGTAAATGATCATTGCTGGATGAGGAGGACATGTGGGTTCATATGCTGCTCTATTTACCTTTGCGTATGTCAGAAATAAAGTAAAAAGTGATTTATGGACCTACAGTCAAAGAAAACAGATTCGTACTATGAAATTGCAGATTTGTTTTTCTCTTTGTCTTTAGGTCCTGAAAAGCTTAAGCTGAAATGTTTTTATGAGTGGCGCTATTGAATAAAGCTCCTGTGAACTGACTTTTTCATTTGGGGAATATGTTACAATAATAAAAATCAAAAATACAAGTCCAAACAACGAAGGTAATTGTAAGGTTCAGACAAATGTCACCCAGAGGACTAACAAATTCCCATGGTTCCAAGGTCACAGTGTAAAATTACCTGGGGAGCAGAGCTTCTGTACTTGAGGGCCGTGTCCATTGTATCAGTAGAGGGAGGGCTGGATAGGGCAGAGGTGGGACCCATCTGCCAGATCTGCTTTCCCCAACCTACTGACTGCCTGAAATCCATAGACCACCAAAGAAAGACTGGGCTTCTTTTCTAAACTAGCATCAGAACCTATGGTCTGACAAGTGCATTAGCCCATAAGGAAACCATGGACTGATCTGGGGGGGCAGTATGTGCAGTGATTAGGGACACTGGCTTAAAAGCCAGGCTCTCTGGGTTTGAATCTGGAGCTGTGTGACCTTGAGTAAGCTATTTAACCTCTCTGTGCATCAGCTTCCTCATCTTTAAAACAGGAATGATGATAATAGTACACATCTCATGGGTTGATGGTGAGGATAAAAGAGGTCAGGCACTTAGAATAGCACCTGTTAAATAGTAACCCTTGTCTGTCCTAAAACATCTTTGGAGTAAGAGCTCTTTACCCATAGAACCACAGACAAAAACTCATATAATAAACAGACATGCTTTCCATTCTTTCGCATCCAAAGACCCAGAGGAACGAGAATGCTCACTACAAGGAACTCTGAGAGTAGAGTGAGAAGGGGCCCACTTGCAAGTACCAGTCTCCTTCAAGTTCAGTGTCTTCGCTTGAAAAACCACACGCATTTTGCATGATAATGTAGTAGGTTTTATGATAGAAAATTATATGACCCCCATAATTTTTTGCATAAGCTCAAGGGTCAAGAGAAATGGCCTGCATGCGTCCTATGGCTTTCCTGATCCTCTGAATATGCCTCTCAGTTTGAGAAGTTGAGACATTTAGAGCCATTTGACTAAGTGAATTTCCCAGATGCTTCTCCCAGAAGACCTGGTGTACTTCCTACCAGCTAGTCCTTAATACCACCTCATATCCAATGAGGGGCATTGTGTAGCTTTCCTTGGAGCCTTTTATGGGCAGGGCTTGGGGACACATCTCTTCCTCTCCTTGTGCGTCCTCATTGACTCCTCTGTGACTGTTGACAGAGTTGACCTGTCAGTCCCTTTCAAAACTCATTGAGTTGGTTTCTGGGACATCAGTGGCTTCAGGATCTCCCCTTATCTCTCTGACTACTCCTCTGTTTCTTTTTGCGGGATCATCTTTTTCTGTTCACCTTCTAAGTATTACTCTCTCCAGGATTTTAATATCAGGCCTGGATGCTTCTCATTCTGTATGTCCTCCCGGGATGACCTCACTAATATCCAATGCCTAATGCCTCAGTCTTCACCTATAGAGAACACTCTAGTCTTTATCTGGTTTAATACCTCTTTTCTCCCCTTCTAGTACCAGAATTTCTTTTTCCTAGAGGAATGTACTTACAGGTTTTTGTGAAGCTGACCCTGTCCCACTCATGGCCACAGATTTGGGCCCCTGACCCAGACATGGCCAATCAGAATACTCCAGCTCTGGGTTATAGGGCTTGGTTTAGGAATGGGTACATAACTCCCAATGGACCAATCACAGTCTTCTTGAGATGCTTCTGATGGAGGGATCAGGAAATAAACAAAAACCTCAATTCGCTGTTGGAGTTATTGAGCAAATAAATATGAATAGGGGACTTTAGAGTTGCCAGAGGCTATCCTGTCCTAGAGAGTCTAAGAGTAAACAGAGACAAAATCCCCAAACTATCATTTAAACCCCTGGAGCTAAAGAAACAATCTCTGGACCTATTGATGTACTAAGCCAGTAAGTTGTTTTTTCTGTATGTGCTAGTCTTTGTTGGTTTCTTTGTCACTTACAACTATCCATATGTTAATGACAGCCAAGGCTTCTCTCCCGAGCAACAAACTCATATATATAACCTACAAAATTAAACAACCTCCTCACAGATGCTTCACAAGGTCCTCAACCTCAACAGTTATTTGCTAAAGAATGGCAACTCTCATCACACTATACATTTACATTTACTTGTAATGTTTTTAAATTTTCCACCAGCATGCAAACTCTGTGAGCATTGCTTGTTCATTCGTTGGTGTATTTCTAGCGTCTGGAGAAACTTACATAGTAGATGTTCAAAAATATTTGCTGAATTAATGAGCCAACAAATGGAGACCACAGAGAAATTTTCCTTGACTCCTAGTTCACTATGAAAGTTTTGAGACAGGTTGTGTTGTGGTCCATTATTTTGCTTCCAAGAAACACAATCAACAGCATCCTTTTAGAATCACCTGTGCAAGTTTAAACTTGCTGGTTTTATCAGTACTGCTGGGAAGGCTTCATTTGTTTCTGTCTACGCAGTTTTTATATTTCTTGATTTGGGGGTATCTCAAAACTTTCATAATGACGCACATGTGGTCACATCTACCATATGCAATTAGTACGCTTTTGACTCATGGATACCTCAAATCTCATATCTGATCCCATCACTGTACCCCACTGCTTACTTCAAGCCCAAATTGCTTCTTGCCCAAACCATTGCACAAGCCTCCTAATTCTTGTTCCCGTCTCCAGCTACCATCCACACAGCTAGCAGGAATTTTACAAAATGGAAATCAGATTCTACGATGCTCTACTTAAAATCCATCAATGATACTGCAGAGCTTTCTGAATCAAATCTTGGACTCTGCCTTCCTCTCCAGGTTCATCTCCTGGCTTTCCCTCCTCACAACCATTGTCTAAAAAGAGGGAACCACTTAGGTTCTTGCAAATTCACCAGCGCATTTCCTGCCTCTGCATTTCTGCACATAGTAGGGTCTCCTCCCATGCTCTGCTTTTCACCCTCCCGATTATTCTGCAAAACTCACGTCCTGTCCTCCAGAAGGCCTTCTCTGGCCTCTAGCTCCCCATTCTGGTTTAGAATTGCTTCCTCTAGATTCACAAAGTTCCCCATATACACTTTTTCTACCAAAGCACTTCATGTGACAGACTATTTTAGCACTGAACAGTATCTGTATTTTACTTTCCTCATGGGCACAAAGCTAGACTACATTTCCCATCCTCTCTTGCAGTTAGGGGTGGCCACAAGCCTGAGTCAAATGGAATAGAGTGTGAGCAGAAGCCACAAGTGCCACTTTCAGGTCTGGCCCACAAAAGCCTCTTATATGGGTTCTCTCTCTCTGCCATCAGCTTAGTAGAGAGGACTGAGGATGTAGGAAAGGAAAGAACCATGAGGCGAAGGGAGCCACTTGGACAGTTTCGCAACTTGGGCCACTCTGTGGCCAAAATTGGGAAATAAAAGAGAAAAAAAAAAACAAACCCAGGAAATTTACCATGGTACTGACTTCATCACGTTGTGAAGTCCTGCCCCAGCAGACTGCTATTCATTACTTTTCAGCCCTCAGGCAGTTCGTTGTTGTTGTTCTGTATCCTGTCCAGCGTTTTTAGCTGTAGTGAGCGAGGGAGATGGGGTGTAGAGGCCTTAGAATAGCTGGCTTAGAGTGGAAGCTTAATGGTGATTTTCTAGGTGGACTAATTAAGTATCCAGATTCCTGGGATCACTTATTTCTTGTTCTTAGTTTTCTAATTTATGTAAGTGTAAAAATCTTTGAACTAGTGCTCAGGAGAAGTGCAGATGTGATCAAAGATAGAAAGTAGATGCCCCAAAGGGAGGTTATGCCATGTGGTATTACCTAACTTTGCTAGTCGAAAAAGAATGAGCAGTGGCATATTTTAAGGACAGATTCTTCAATAAAGAATAGAAATAAAGGATAGAAATTTGTGGCTCTCTCCTAGGTAAACTGAATGTGGCTTCTTTCTTGACCTTATATACATATATTGAGCAGAAGTAAGGAAGCTGTGTTCCTAAGGGAATGTCAAACATTTAACTGGTAAATTCTTGACCCCTTAAATAATGACATTTACAACCCCCCTATTGTTGTTTATTATAAACAAATACATCCATCAGTTAAAATTTATTTATCGAGATCTCCTACATGCAATAAATATTCAGTGAGGGTTAAAGGAAGTATAAAAATTAGCACCTGTTTAAAACAACACTAAAGTCCCACTGATAAGATCGCACGTCTTACAAAGCACCCTCACCATTCTTACTTAATATTTTCCTCACAGTAGCCCAGTAAGGTAAATTTCAGTTCCATTTGGCAGAGTCTACAGAGGCTCAGAAAGTTTGAGAAATCTGTATTGGATCACACAATAGCAACAGAAATGGAGTTACCTACCCAGGTCTTCTGGTTCCAATTTCTGTTCCCTTATCCAACACTATACCTCAGGCTAGCTGGGGAATAACACATCCCATCTACAGACCATCTTTTAATGGTTCAAGGCAAGCTCAAAAGTGGTGGGATCACACCTAGGGTATATATTGCAAGGGTATATGCCGGATCTATTAAGCATAGAGTATAAATGTCTTAACACAACAATTAAGTAAATGAGGTGAGGGATATATTAACCAGTACGATGTAAGCCTTCCAAATTGTATTTGAAATCAGCACATTGTACCCCATAAGTGCATTAATGTCTACATGATCTACCTCTTTATGATTTAATTTAAAAAAGATTAAGAGAAACAATATCATATCAAGTGAAGGGCTAAACGTAGCGTGAAACCCACTTCCCTAGCCCTCTTCTGTTGGCAGCATTGTGAACACAAAATGTGTGGCTGCAAGTGTTCTTGCCACCCTGGCAAGGTTATTTAATCCAAGACACAATAAATAAGGAGCACAAAAAAGATAGAGCCAGTATCCTGAGTCCAAGCTGTGAGAACTAGACGCATCAAGTTTTAAAATGTACAAAAGAGTGTATAGTCTTTTCCAAAAAAAATGTTTAGGGGCATTTTAGGAAATAAAAAGTTTGATAACTATTGTTCTAGACATATATGGGGCGCATTTCTTGTTTTTCAAGACCCTTTCTTTTCCTTTTGATTTCCTAGAAGCCTGCAGTTTGACTGTAAAGTAAAGCGATCCACACCACGTCCAGTTATTGATTTTTATTAGTTATCGTTACTGTTTTTCTCACAGCCAGCTTGGATTTTTATGCTTAAGAACATTCTCTGAAAGAATAGAAGGGGGGAGACTGGAATTAGCTAGAAAAAAGGGTATTCTTCAGATAATTTGGCGAATAATTTTTCTGTCTGTCTTTGTAGTCGTTCCTTCCTAGAATCTCTTTTTTTGGAGGAGGAATGGAGTGATTAAAGCAAATTTTCATGTTAATGGAGTTCCCCAAATGGATCTAGTTCTAAATAATTGCTCTCAAACTTACATGCCTTTTTAGAAGGGGAAAATACCGTGGCACACAAACGTTTGCATGAACAAATGAACAGGCACGAGGGGTCACCCTAGTAGAGGGGCTCAATACAGATGGTTTTATCCCTGACCTGGCCCTGGTTATAATTTCTCGCCATGTTGCTGATTCAGCGATGCCATAAAAACCTTAATAACCAGCTGAATCTTCTTGCAAAGAAGGCATAAAGCCCCAGGCTGCTTTAATCTTCTGCCACAGTGAGAACAAGTGACAAGGTAGCCTGTACCTTCCATGAATAATATTCTCATCTCATGGTTTTTTTTCTCACAGATGCTGAAAGGCTTCAAGAGATCTTGTCAGTCCTCGACGCTTTCTCTATCTCTTCTCTGTTCTGAAAGGCTAGCTGATTGTTCTCCTGGGCTTCAGATGGTCTCTAGGCTTTCAGAACTGTGAACCAAGTGCAAGAATTCTGCCGAGCTGCGGGGATCAAGAAGTTTGGGTTTTTCTTCCTTTATATGTAGCTCTCGGGCTGTAACAACCGAAGCTAAATGATTCTGCGGTGGTCTGGGACATCAATTTCTTCATTTTCCTTTTTCTTCAAGTACAGCGGTGATAAGAGGCATGGAGAGAAAATGGGTTGAGTGAGAACAACCTGAATACCAATCTTTCCTCAAGAGCCTTCCGCAGAAACCCCTGTTATTTGGAAGGTTGAATTTCGCGGCCTCAGTAACACTACCACTTATCCTCAAAAGGACTCCCACATCTGTGTCATCACTTAAGGATGGGGAGCCCTCAAAGTCATTTTTTCCCACTTCAACCAGCTTCTTGTTACTCACATTCCTTACTTTTTCCCCTTCTTTTATCAGTAGCAGTAGCTTCTACTTTTATTATAGAACCTGACTGCTCTGATACTGACTCATTCAAAACCCACAGGTCATCTGGAATACCCCAAAGAGTGGCAGGATCTGTCTTCTCTAGGATTCAGCATTTGTGAGGTGAGGTGGGAGGCATGAGAATGCCGCCTTCTCCAGTTCTTTCCCTGGCATTGAAACTTTTCCTCTGCGCTTTGCTTCAATTGGTCTTGGCTTGGAGTATCCATGCTGAGATACCAGAGTGGTGGTCACAAAATTCTTTCTTAGCTTATCAAAGAGAGGGCTTGGCTCTTCCAGAAAGAAGCTCTGACATCCAAGTAGTTCTCCCAAAAGGTCTCGACCACACCCCAGTACGCAGGCTACTCCTGCCGGTCACAGGCTGTGTCAGTGCCAGACACCGGCGTAGGTATGGCAAGGCCACTCCAGCAGTGAACATTTCCCTTTTGCACCTGCTACCCACAGACTGTTCAAAGTTGGCAGGTTTGACTGTACCTGTTGTACACATAAAATCAATCAGATTGATTTGTTCTGGGGAGAACCTGTGAGCCCGGTCAGATGAACACTGAGTACTGAGCAGAAGTGGAAAATGATGTCATTTTGGCACCAAATGATCTGCTGATCAAAACTTACAGCCACTCCACGGGCTGCTCCCCTGAGTCCAAAAGGTGGACTTCATGGGCCCTAAAGCCTCAGGGGGATTTTAAAATGCTGAGCAGCTAAGCATTTTAAAGAATACTTTCTGCCTTGAAACAATCTCTGTGCTGTTCTGTGCCGGGTTGAATAGTGTCTCCTCCTACCCCTCCAAAAAGCATTCATGTCCACGGGAAACCCTGAAATATGACCTTATTTGGAAATTAGGTCTTTGGGGATATAATCAGATAATGTAAGGCCATACTGGATTAGAGTGAACCCTAATCCAATGACTGATATCCTTATAAGGCAGTGGTTCTCAACCTGTGGTTGCAACCCACAGGAACTGTATTAAAGGGCCGCAGCATTTGGAAGATTGACAACCACTGTTGTAAGAAGAGGCGAGGATACAGAGACAGTGGAGATGAGGGTCATGTGATTCACAAAGGCAGAGTTCGGGATGATGCTTCTACGAGCAAGGAGATCCAGGGATTGTTGGCAACCACCTGAGCCAGGAAGAGGCAAATAGAGACACTTCCCTAGAGCCAGCAGAGGGATCATGACTCTGCCAACACCTGGGTCTCAGACTTCTAGTTTCCAGAAGCTTCTCTCTTTGAGAGAATCAATTTCTGTTTTCAGCCACCCCATCTGTAATACTTTCACTGTCCTTACTCCACATTTTTTGGCAAATTCTTAAGTGAGAAGGATTCAGTGTAGTGATTCCTAATCCACGTGATTTGAGCTTGTTTTGATTTTAACACTGCTACTTATTGGCTGTGTGACCTTGACCAACTTACCCCACTGCTCTGTGCCTCAGTTTCCCTGACCTGTAAAGTGGAGATTAAATGAATTAATGATGTTAAGAGCTTAGAACAGTGCTTAGCACATAGGAAGTGCAATTAGGTGTTTGTTATATGAAAATAAATGTCCATGGGGTTGAAAGGGCCGTGTGAAAATGAGAATAGTTCCCATGGAGGAGGAATTAGGACATGAGCTAGACCTTCAGGGATTGTGGGTAGTAGGCTGGTCAAAAGCCACCCACGTGAGAGAAAGAGTCTGCGTAAAGGCTTGCTGAGGGCATCAGGGGAAAGGGCAGTAAGATTCGATTAAAGCAAGACTTCCCCACCTTTTCTCCGTGACCTCCAATAATGAGGCTTGTAATGTTTGTACACACATGGAGTCATTGAGGCTGCTTGCAGCTGGACTCTGGGCATCACTGTCCAAGTTCCTAAGTGCTGAGGGGAGGCAATACCTTGGCACATTTCTAACTTGTCCCTAGCACCTGTGACGAAGCTCAGAATTTGGGCAGTGCTTCTCAAACTCAAATGTGCATTGAAACGTAGATTCCGGGGTGGTGCCTGAGAGTCTGCATTTCTAGCAAGTAGGGGATGCTGAGGCTTCTGGCCTAAGAACTACATTTTGGCTCAAAATCTTCGCCACTTGAAGCATGGTCTGTGAAGCAGCAGCGGCAGCCCCCGGGAGCTTGTTAGAAGTGCTGACTCTTAGGCCACCCTCAGCCCAACCCTAAGAATCACCGTCCTGCATTTCCTCAGGTCCTCAGCTGATGGAGATGTGCATGAACATTTGGGGACTGCTGGATTAGAGGACTCTGGGTAGCCCAGCTTGCTTGTGGGGAGAGGTTAAGTTCTCAAACCCAGTCACACATTAGATCCTTGTGGGAGATTTAAAAAATCCTGATGCCACTCTTCCCTTTGGTGGCCATCGCTGGAGAGGCAGCGGCCAAAATGAAGTTCAATCCCTTTGTGACTTCAGACCAAAGCAAGAACCACAAAAGACATTTCAATGCATCTTCCCACATTCGCAGGAAGATCATGTCTTCCCCTCTTTCCAAAGAGCTGAGACAGAAGTACAATGTTCGATCCATGCCCATCCGGAAGGATGATGAAGTTCAGGTTGTCCATGGGGCATTATAAAGGTCAGCAGATTGGTAAAGTAGTAGGAAGAAATATGTCATCTACATTGAGTGGGTGCAGCGGGAAAAAGCTAATGGCACAACTGTTCATGTGGGCATTCGCCCCAGCAAGGTGGTTACTGGGCTTAAACTGGACAAAGACCACAAAAAGATCCTCGAATGAAAAGCCAAATCTCGCCACGTAGGAAAGGAAAAGGGCAAGTACAAGGGAGAAAGAATTGAGAAGATGCAGGAATAAAATAATCTTATATGCAGCTTTCATTAAACACTGCTAAAATGAAAAAAAAAATCCTGATGCCCAGGCCAAAACGCTCTGGTCCAACACAATGTCTCTGACTAGGGTCCTGGGATATCAGTATTATTTTTTTTAAACTTCTCGAGGTGATTTTAATGTGTGATCATGGCTGAGAACCACTGGCTTGGGGAAGCAAGGCTAGAAAGAGAGACAGAGGCGTACAAATGGGGCTTAGATCCTTGATCAGGTTGGAGTTCTCTTTCCCAGGATAGCATACTAGTTAAAGCCATGGGCTCTGGAGCAATGAGGGCCTTCCTGAGTTCAAATCCTGCTTTGTGTCACGTGCCAGCTGCATGATATTGGCCATGGTACTTAACTCTCTTTAACTGTTTCTTTCAAATGGGAATTGTAATAATAGCAACTAATTAGGGCGTAGGATATTTATGAGGAATACATGAGGTTAAATATCAAAGTGTTCATTACAGCACTTGGCACATAGTAAGGGCTCTGTGTTTGTCCATTTGAATACATATGTTATTCTTTCTGATGGGGCGTCACAGAAGGTGGCTCACTTTCCCATCACCTGGCCCCATCCTCAGTGTTGGGGTCTAAGGCAGCAGTCACACCTAAATATTTGTGGAATGCGTGACTGAATGCTTACAATGCCCCCTTGTGTATTCACTGGGAAGAAATAACAAAATATATAGTCGGTTCTCATTACTGGTATTGGTATTATTGCCCAGGGAAGAGGAGTTTTTCTGGATACAGGACCCTTGGTGCTGAAACTGGCGAAGTATCAGGCAAACCCGGATGAGTTGGTCACTTTAAGTATGGGCACTGCCCAAATGTCTATTTCATCAAAATACTGTTTTCTTTTTTCTTTTTTGGCCAGGGCTGGGTTTGAACCCGCCACCTCTGGCATATGGGGCCTGCGCCCTACTCCTTTGAGCCACAGGTGCTGCCCCAAAATACTGTTTTCAAATATGTGGAATGAGAGGCATTCGAGGCACATAATAAAGGCAATGGCAGTGGTGACGGCAGTTCACCCTTGGCTATGGAGTGTGTGCTGCACATACACTAGTAATAGCCAGAATGTAGTGACAGCGTGAGGTGTCATGTGCTCCATGGTGAGCATTTAGCATGTTAAGAGGGAGCATCACCTGGCCTGGTTTGAATCCTGGTTATGCCCCTTAATAGCTTTGTGACATTGGGCATATCTCTTAGCCTCTCTATGCTGCAGTTTCTCCATCTGCAAAATGGGATAATAGTAGTAGTCATCTTTTAGAGATTTTAGGAGAATTGATGTGCTCCTTCATGTGAAGCATTGAACAAGTGCTAGGCCCTTAACACAGCTCGGCTGACGTTTGAAATGACTGTTAGTGCCGTCATGGTGAACACTGCCCGGCCACCTACCGCCTTCTTCCACTTCTCTCCCCTTCTCACTTCCCAGCCTCATCCCTTTGCCATAAGACCTATACCTTCTGTTTCTTCTCCCTGCTCTCTCCCTCCCTCACCAGAGGGGCAACCAACAGTCTGACCCTTCTCTTCAGGGTTATTTAGGCTGAGGCCCTCATAAGGGCATCCAGTTGAGGAAGCCTGAAATTCAAGCCCTTCCTCCTAAGGTGGTGGAGCAGGTACCCCAAAGGGGTACCTTTTCCTAATTCACACAGAGAACAGGCAAACTGTGATGGAAACTTGCCAATAACCTAGGGAGGAATGGGAGTCAGGGATTATCTATCACATTGCTAGTCTTTTGGGTCTCCTAGCTGCCCAGGTCCTATTAACCCCAAGCATTGTTTATTTCCATGAAGACATCTGTACAGATTGAAGATGGAGGCTTCTTTCCAAGAAGATCAGTGAATAAGATTTGGTTTTATTAATGAAGTGGAAACTACCCAACTTAGGAACAGCATGCATAGCTTTGAAGAATTAAACATTTTTTTCAACACCCAGAATAATAATAATATGAACTGTGACTAAAATGACTTGGTTTTCAAAGACAATGGATGACTATTTTGAAATATTATATAATAGGTAGATAACTGATAGCGATTAGAGAGTATCACCACTCAACATGAAATTGACTTTGTCTTAACTTTGAATTCCAAATTTCTCAGTCTTATGCCATTCACCAGTTCTCATCCCTGCTTTGGATAAAAGTATAAGAGTTACACATCAGATATGCAGAAGATTAGAACAATAGCAAATACCTTTAATGGAAAATAGGAATATAAAAATGTCACCACCCTTGAAGCAATAGGTGAAATATAACCAGATGAAATTAACATAGATAAATGGAAATCTTGTGCAAGGGTCCACATAAAACTCCATTTAAACATATATTATTAGGCTATTATATAATTATGTAACTAATCTATCAATACATTAATTAATATACTGTTATAGAGTAATTCATATATATGTAATTATACAATGAATAATATGTAGTATATAACATAGTACTACCTATATCTTGCCATTTTGCATTTCTTTTAGACACAAAAATTCCACTTCTAGGAATTTACCCTGCAGAGAAGTTGTCTGTAGACATGGTATTATATGTGAGTTGGGAGGAGTAATAAAGAAAGAGCTTAGAAGCAAAGTCAGCACAGCACAATTTTAAAAGAATATTAAAAAATTGAAAAATGCATCTTAGTTGGGATTCGTAACTAAATTACTATCATCAGAAACAAAAGAAAATGAGGCAATCCTGCAATCCTTTAAAATTGCGCTCTTCCCTGAACAGTGTTCCTCAAACTGGAATCTGAAAACCTCATTCATTAGAATCCCCAAGGATGATGGTTAAACACACTGGTTCTGAGGCCCCTCTCCAGAATACTGAAGCAGAGTCTCTGGGGAAGGGGCCAGGGAAATACATTTTTAATAAGCACCCTCGGATAATTCCGTTGCTCGAAATTTGAGAATTACCATAAAAGAGGACATTTAATGCCATAGGAAGATATTCATGAATGACATATAAGTGAGAAATAAATTTCAAAACAGGATGATTCCTTTCATGTAATAAATACATATTTGTGTAGAAGAAATCACGTAAGGAAAAAAGCCAAAACGATAACCAGGGTTAATCCAGTGTTAGATGGCAGGAGAAAGGGAATAGTTCCACTTCATCCTGGATTTCTTGTATCTTGTTTGTATAATTCTATTGCGTAGGCAAAATCTGTTCCGATTCAAACAGTATTAAGGAAAGGGGGAGGAGAAATCAAAGAGGGATCCAAAATTCAGAAGAATGGTGATGTATTAATGGAGCCGGGAAGTTAGAAAGAGAGGCTGGTTTATGGATGAAAGATGGGTTGGCTTTGAACATGGCAAGTTTGAGGTTCTGGTGGCACATTCAGCAAGAAACAACCAAATGTCAGTTGAGATTCTGGGTCTAGAATTCAAGAAATTGAGGGAGGATACAGATGTAGATTTAAAGGTAACAAACATTGTAGGCGTGGATTAAATCAAGGGGGGTTGAATGAGTAGTATCTCTAGCTGATGTGACAGCTGGTTGTACAGATAATGTTCAGGTTGGTAGGATGGGTAGAGGAGGGTAAGACAGTGACCTTACTGTTTGAGAAAATGGATTCTAGTCCATCCCTGTTGCTTAAGCTTCCTGCATTTTGGCCAACGTATTTTACCTCCTTGGGCCTCAGTTTCCTCATACATAAAACTGAAAGTGTTGGATTAAGTGAATGCTAAGGCTCATCCACATTCTGAGAACCATTTGGCTTGGTTTTCTCTTATGGTGCATTGAGATTTTTATCTCCAAGAAATGAGTTAGATTAAGAAGCCACATTGCTACTGAACTATAGTCAACTTGGCCTAGCATATGCAGGAAAGCAGCAAGCCGGGATAGTCAGCATTACTCAGGAGGCCACAAGTGAGCATTTTAATCTGCACAGATCCAGGATTTCAGGTACGGTGCATCAGTCCATGTAGATTTAATTGAGAGGGGCAGAAGGTGATGAAACCACCTAGTTTGCTCTTTAATGCTGGGCCATCCAGTGAAGATGGGTTTGCATACTAGTCTCGGAGGGCTAATTTATCACTCTGGAGAGCAATTTCTCATTAACACAATGTCAATACTGCTGGGGATTGGCTAGACCACCTTTGGAAGAGGTTAAATTACCTTTTAATCAGCATGCAGAAGAATAAAGCTTTTGTTCCATCATGGCATAGCAGCCTTGCTAATTTGACATCTTATAAAAGCCAAGACCAGTCTAACTATACCTGTGCGATATGACCAGCATCATTTCCAGAGAGGCAGAAGACAGGAAAAGAGTTTCTGTGGCTGTTATCCAAACTGGCATAATTGATGTGGGTGCAGTGGGTTATAGCTAATGGTCTGTGTTTAATTATGGAGGCAGTGACACAAGGCCTCCAGGATGATAAGGCACTAACCAGATGATGTACCACTTTCTCAGTTACAAGATTGTTGAGTGACTGGATAGAGAGTCCGTGTAATGGCAAGGTGATCTAAACTCCTTGTTTCTCCCGGGATTTGGGCCTGGTCTCCAAGAGGCACAAAGCTGTGTTTCCGTGTCCGAACCCACACTGACACAGTCTCCTGGGAGCAGTCATATACAGGCCTCAGTTGAAAGTGCTTTGAAATCCACTGCTTGGGGAATCTATTCCTTATTTCAACCAGGATGATCTACACTGACGTGTGTCCAGAATTCATCAGCTACATCAAAAATTGTAGACTTTTCATCTTGTCTCATTTCCCAGGGCAATGAAACAATAAACAAACACATAAACAACCTTTTATCAGTAGATAAAAGATAATCAGCTTGAAAAACAATGACAGTAACTTCCATTTGCAGGTGTTGGCAAGAACACCTCAGCCAGATACATAGATTACATTTCCCAGCCTCCATGGCAGCCATGTGAGGTCATGTGACTAAATTTTAACCAATAAGAAGTCATGCCCCTAAAGGAAGCAACTCATGTTCAACTTGCTCTTTTCCCGTCTTGTGGTTAAGAATGAGGTTGTAGTAAGTAATGGTTTGGTTTCAATCTTGAAGATGAGGAAGATGCCCTATGGGATGATGGAGCAATAAGAGAAGGAACCTGAGTCCCTAGATGAACTCAAGGGTTAAGGTCATCCTACCGCCACCAACTGCCTATAAACTTGACTTTTCACCTGATCACATACTCTATCTTGTTGAAGTTCCTGTTATTTGGGTCACTATTAAAATGAATACAGTGATTTACATCAGTAAAGTACCTCCCAGATGGAAAAACTCTTTCATATGTTTTATGAAATGTAGACAAGCAGGTGAAGGAGACAGGTAGGGGAGTTGTTAGAGCATCTACTTGGTAGGGGAGGAAATGGAGACTCAGAAAGGGCATAACTTTTGTCTTAAGTCACGTAACTATATAGTTATGGAGCCTCACCTTGAACCCAGGTCCTCTGACTCCTAATCTTGTGTTCATTTTCCTATCATAAGTCTTTTCCTTCCTTGGAGACCTCAAGACAGTTATTCATGAGAGAGTATTCGCCACTCACTGAAACTCTTAGCTCTTGTTAATTTGACGGCATAAGCGTCCCAGCCCCATCTAGCTCTCTCCCCCTCCATTCCATCCATCTCTTCCAGACCATCCCCAAAACAACAGAAAAGAAAAGTCCCACAAAGCAGGATTTTTTGTTAAAATGCTTGATGGTATTGCTTAAAATGAGAACAGTGTGGGGTCGGAGAGGTGGGGGGAGTGCAGTGGGAGGAGTATTTTATCAATGACACTGTTTAGAATTGCCAGAACATTGGGGTAATAAAAAGCAGAACAACTTTTAGTCAGTTTTATTATTGTTTATAATTCTCTACAGGCGATGAACCCCTTATTGCCTGCACCCCCCTTTTGCCTGCACACTTCCATTACTCTTCCCGCGTTAGTATACCACAAAGATAATAGTTACAAAGGAAAGAAAATCATAAACTGTAAGATCCAGTTAACTTTTGCCTTGTTCTCTTTGATATGTATACATGTCCAGGAAATGGCTGGCATGTTTGTGCCGATCGCCGCCTGTTCCATTTAGAAGAGCTTCTGTAAAGAAGAGGAAAGCTTGTCTGTTTCCTTGGGTTTCTCCTCCCCTCTTATCTCCATAGTTACAAGAGTTGGTTCTGTGCAATTTTTTTTTTTTTTGAAGCTGGCATCTTGCCCAACTCAAATTGATTATAAAGGTTGGGAGGGACAGTTGAGATCTGCAGCTTGATTCCCGGGTAAGTTGGCTGTTTAGAAAGATAGCATTGACAGCCGAGATAGCCTGCAGATGGGAAGGCAAGTCTGCAGATTCCGTTTTTTATTACGGAGCTGATGAATGACTTACTAGTTTGGGCCGTTCCTTGGAGGAACACAGAAAGATAAGTGCCTGGGGGAAATCAGCCAAAAGGTTCTTTCCTCAAAGGCTTTACGGTAGGATTGCCAGATTCAATACAGGACACCACTTACATTTGCATTTCAGATAAACAACAACTTCTTTTATACCTTTTTAGTATGAGTGTGTCCCCAAATATTGTGTGGGATATACTCATACTAGAAAACACAGGTGCTCAGTCATATCTGCATTTCACACAAACAAGGAATAATTTCTTTGGCATAAGTATGACCCATGAAATATTTGGGACATACTTAAACATTATTTGCTGTTTGTTGGGAATGCAAATTTTAACATGGAATCTTGTACTTTTATTTGCTAAAGCTGGCAGCCCCACTTACCGAAATCTAGCAAGATTTTATAAAATGGTTTCTTTCAATTCAAGAACAGCCAATCTTTGAAATGATGCTGTAGGCTGTTGGATATTATTTACTGGTGCACCGGGGCACACAGGAGAGAAGATTAAGGGAAAGAGAATGAACTGGAAGACAGGAGGCTAGGGTCTGAGCCCTGCTCTGCCAGCCACTGGCTGTGTGAACTTGGACAAGGCCTTTCTCCTGTCTGAGCCTTAAAAGAAGGGGATTAAATGACCTGAGGATAAAATGATTCTGTTGTTTTCTATTCTTCCCATGCTACTAATATCTTAATGGAATTCATTTTCCTCTGAGTTGATATAGATGCCCTTCTATAGAAATAAAACACAAGCCACATATAGAGTTTTAGATTTCCTAGTGGCCGCGTTATAAAAGAAGCAGGTAAAACTAATTTTAATAAGTCAACCAATTACATTAAAATATTATTTCAATATAAAAATCAATAAAAAATTATTAATAAGTAAGTTTACATTCTTTTTTTGGTACTAAGTCTTCAAAATCTGATATGTATCCTTTCGTACATTTCAGTTTGAACTAGCCACGTGGAAGGTACCAAGCCATGTGGAAGGTACCAAGCCACATGTGGTTCAATGTCTATCATCTGGTACAGCACAGGTGGAGGCTAAGTAAATTGATAAACAGGTCAGTAGATAAATAAATTTTAGAGAGGCAAATTTAAGAATGCGTGATCTATAGAGGGTTACGGAGAGAACTTGGGCCATCACAGAACATACTCATAGCTTTTAAAAAGTAATTAATGCACAGCTGATCTTTCTTCTTCTTATTCAAGATTCTGTACTTGTGAATTGGCCTACTTGCTAAAATTGATTTGCAACCCCCAAATCACTAAGGTCATTGGTGAGCACACACACGTGCAGAGGAGTCAAAAAGTTGACTGGCCCAATGTGCACATTTCCAGCTGAGGTCGAGCGAGGTGACACTCTGTATTCTTGTGTCTGCTCTCAGACTGTAAACAAGTGCTCTTCTCCCAGTCTGTTTGGTGGCGCGTTTTTCGCATTTTTGTGGGGTTTTGTTGGTGGTGATTTCACTGTTTATCAAGGCCCCCAAGCATGGTGCTGAAGAAGGCTGTGATGTGCCTTACAGAGAAAACATGTGTGTTGCATAAGCTTCATCCAGGCAGAAGTTACGGCTGTTCGCTATGAGTTTAATGATATGTTGTTGTTTTACGAATAAACAATATATATTCAATGGGATGTCTTTAAACAGAATCACACATAAAACAAGGTTATTTACCGATCCAAAAATGTTGTGACCACAGGCTCACAGCTAGGGGTAATAACTCAATATTCACCAAGTCAGTGTTCTCAGGGACTTCATAGACCATAACTAAAGCAGACCATGAAAATCAACTATATTAAGAAGAGTTTCAGATGTAGGGAAGAATGAGCAGATAGTGTGGAGAATTTTCGTATATCTCTGCATAGTTTTTCCTATTATCAGCATCTTGCATTGTATGGTACGTATAGTTAGTAAACCCATTTCTGTACATTGTTGTTATGAACTAACTAAAGTCCTGGCTTATTCAGATTTCCTTAGCTTTTACTTAATCCCCTTTTCCAGGAGGCCAGGACACCATATCATGTTCAGTTGTCATGTCTTCTTAGGCTCTTTCTTCACTGTGACAGTTTCTTAGACTTTCCTTGTTTTTGATGACCTTGATAGTTTTAAGGAGTACTAGTCAAGTACATTCTAGGATGTCTCTCCACTGGAATTTTTCTGATGTTTTCCTCATGGTGAGGCTGGAGTTATGGGTTTGGGGGAAGACGATCACAGAGGTAACTTGCCATTTTTTATCATATCATATCAAGAGCATATACCATCAACATGATTTGACTGTTGACATTGGCCTAGGTCACTTGGCTGAAGTAAAGACAACTTTACAGATTTCTCTTCTGTAAAGTTATTCTTTTTCTTCATTCTTTTCCATCCTGTGATCTTTGGAAGGAAGTCACTATGTGCAGCCCACACATAAGGACTGGGGAGTTATGCCCTCCCTCCTTGAGGGCAGAGTACGTACATAATTTATCTGGAGTTTGTCGTGTAGGCGGCTTGTCTGTTTCTCCTCATTTATTGATACATTCAATCATTTATTTATATCAGTAAGGACTCAGAGATATTTATTTTATACTTTGAATTGTAATTCAATACTCCTTTATATATTCTGTGGCTCAAAGGCACTTTTGTACCTTACAGCCTTTTCTGTATTTAAAACAAATAAAATAGAGTATATTTAGAGTCATTTTCAGAGGTTGAATTATTAAGTCAAAGACTGTTTGAAATTCTTGGTGTACATTAATAAATTTCCTAAACATGTGTGCTGCTAATTCAACTTAGGCTTTGATGTCAAAAGTAGCCCCAAGTTCTCCCCATTCCTCGGCTCTGTGAGACAGGCTTTTAGGATTCTCTGGAGAAACAGAAAAGACCCCAGATCTGACCCAGTGAGGCAATTATTTGGTTTTCTTTTTATATTTTGACATAAATCCATATATATCACAGGCAACTCAGGGTCCCAAAGACTTGTATGCTAATAGCTTATAGTTATTGAGGGTTTCCTAAGTGCCAGGCACTCTTCTAATGGCTTCATCTGTATTAAATAATATAATTCTCACAACACTGAGAGGTGTATCTGGTGGTCTCCATTGTACAGGTGGAGATCCCAAGGCACAGAAAAATTAAGTAACTTGCCCACAGTCATTTGGCTTGTACATGGTAGAGAAGGGATCTGAACTCAGGCAGTCTGATGCCAGAAGCCATTCTCTTTTTCCTCCACTGTGGTTACGTTCCCTGAAAACTTCCAGTAAAACAGTGCCCTCATGGCTATTTATTGTTGCTCTTTCCCGATAAAAGTATTATAAAGGGTGCTCGCAGGTCATATCCCACGCAGCTTTTTTTATTAAGTTTCCATTGTAGGAAAACTTACCTTGTTTAAATGGGTCAGAGAACACTACGAATAAAGGTCACTTTCTTTCTTGATGAGCTTTCCAAAAGAGAAATGTGCATTTCTGTTGATAAAAACTGTATCACAGCTACAGGTGAAGGGCCAATGTTTTAGGGAATAAGGAAGTGCAGAGTGATAAGCTGAGCTCAGCATCTGAAATTGGGGCTTTCCTTGTTCTGCCAGGACCAACCTTCCCTCACTGCCTTACGGATTCCTAAAAACAATCTGGAAAAAGGCACATGACCCCAGGAAATAGTTTCCTATTCTTAGAAAAGGCCAGTTCCTTATCTTTTTACATATAAGGCCCAGGAATAATCCTTCGGATACAAATAAAGAGTTCTGGCTGACGTGGTCTTCAGTAGCTGGAAAAAGCTAGAGAGAGAATTTTTCAAGTAGCCTTTGAAACTGTTACAATGCCCTGCTTCATCTCTGCTATAACTGTATTCATCTGGCAGCCCTGGAATCTCAGTAGATTAACACACTAGTTTATTTCTTACTAACGCCGAGTCCAATGTCAGGGCTCACCCCAAACCCAAGCTCTTTCCATCTTGCTCAAGGCCCTTAGAGTCTGTGGATGGGGAAAGAAACCCTATAGAAGACACACCTGCTGCCTAACCAGCTCAGCCAAAGTGTATTTCTACTCAGTTCTGCTGCTGACAACTTATCTTCTAATGGGTACCCCTGAGGGTCTGGAAATGGGACCCCTGGCTGGGCAGCTAGCTGCTCTCCAGCCACAGTTCTACATCCTGGTGGCCGTGACCAATCCTGGTAGCGAGCTAATCATCTCTGCCAGGAGAATCTTAGAGCAAATCCCAATTTTTCAAGATGCTAATGTGAGGGGGAAGGGGTGGAGACCACTCTGTAGAAGGGTGGTCACTGAGCCCCGTGCTGTCTGTTGACCTATATCACATGCACACAGGTTGTCACGGGCTACGGACATGAGAGGTCTATCTTCCCATACACCAGGCACTGAGATCCTGGGGAAAATTGTAATCCTACATTATTTGGCCATGAAGTGAGCACAAAATAAGAAAAAGAAAAATTGATGTCACGTGTAGCATAAATAAATAGGAGAAGTGAGGAGCTGGGGTGGTTTCTCCACAGGCACCAACTTAGCGAAGCAACAGAAAAAGTGTCTGACGATTCCGAAGAAACAAAACAAACTCTAAAACCAGATGCGCCCTAGCTGCAGGCCCTGGGGCGTGACACTTGACCACGCTGCGGCTTCGTTTATGTAAAAATGATGATGTTGGCCCAATTGTTTCAAAAGTGTCTCCTGTGATCCTATGACCTCTGAACTATAGAACAGTAATGAGCACTTCCAGAACCCTCAAAAAAGCCTCCTGTTCTATATCTTGATCTGGCTGGTAGTTGCACAGATGTGTTTACTTTGTAAAAATGCATTGAACCGTACACTTACGATTCGTGCACTTGTCTTTACGTGTGCTATTCTTCAATTTAAAAGGTTTGCACAGGGAAAAAAAAATCCTGTCACCTTATTCACCTCTCTTCAAACACAGGGCCTAATATAATTTTCAATATCCATTCAGGCCATGAAACATGCATAGGACTTAAACATCCTTTGCTGGGCAGGTCCCCCCAAACCTCCCTCGCCTGCACTCAGGGCCCCTGGGATGAGGGAAAGGCGACTGCCTGCTTCAAATACACTCAGAGTTTTCCAGAAACTCTAATTCACATAGAAATGAAGCCAATGGAAGGAGGAAACAGGGCCAAAAATGGCCATACTCTTTAAGGACGCTGACTGGTTTTTAGTGGCTGTTGACAAGTGTCCCTTGGTGCTGGTCATCTCACCTCTCAGTACCAGTTATACCTACAGGCCCCTCTGAATGGTCCCTGCCTTCAGGTAGCTCCTTACTCAGAGGTCATGCTGCTGCTATCATGTGACCTCATCTGCAGGCCACATCAAATTGGGCAGAGGTGGATACATGCCCACAGGACAGCAGATCTATAGGTGACCAGAAGCCAAGAGGTGGCCTGGAGTCAAAGTTCCACAGAAATAGAGGTGACTGAAATTGGCTGGAGTGAGTCAATCATCCTGGGGAGCTTGGGTGTGTCACAGACACAGAGTCAGGGAGGTGGGTAAGCACAGCAGGGGAAAGATGCCTTGGAGAAGGCAGGCAGCAAAGGCCTCAAGGATGAGGAGTCGTGTGTGGCCATAACTAGGAACAAGCCTTGAATTGGCAGAAACCAAGAGACTCAGAGGCTAGAAACTGAAGCAGTTGGTTAGCAGGATCAGGTGCAGAAGTCTCGAAGCTGAGGGCCCTGAGTCAGAGCAATGGCAGAGTCCGGAGATAGCAAACACAAAGCCATTTGCTACCAAAGAGGCCTCCCAACTCCAGTCCAGTTCCCACAAGGCCACCTGTACTGCCATTCCCCTCTGTTCTTTTTAAGTATAAGTACAAAGTCAAGATTCCTGACAGTTTTATTTAGCCTCTCACTTTCCCCATCTATAAAATGGGCTTAATAGTAATGCACACTCCTTAGCATTTCGTGGCAATTAAACCAGTCAGTGCATGTAAAGCCCCTAGAACAGTGCCTCCCACACTAGGTGCTTGATGAACCTTTGTTGTACTGATGAAGAGGAGGATGATGGTGATTTTCACATGTGTTCTTAAACCCACAAGACCCAAGACAACCAGACCGTTACTTTCAACCTAAAGAAGACACTTTAACTGGCATCTTGAATTCTAAAGTATGTGGATCAATATTCATTCCGTCTGGCCTTAGCTCTGCTCCCAACTTTCAGACACAGTCAGTTCAGCTTTCTCCCTTAGGGCTGTTCCCTAAAATGGTTGATTATTTAGTTTCTTGGACCTCAGCAGCCCCACCATTGTCCAGAGGCAGCCTCTCCATGTTTTAGGCACTGGAGAACTTGTAGCCAGCTAGAAGCACAAGAATTGTACAGCAAAGCTGATCTGAGCAGCCGAGAAGTGTTGCTCTCACTAGGTATATGGATGTAAAAAGAACTTTGAAGACGAACAGTAAACTGGAAAACGTGTGCTCAATTGCCACAGTATCCTATATCCTTCTTAACTGAAACCCTCACAGCTTGAAGCCTGCAAAATGCTAATTTGCTGGGTCCTCTGAGCAAAGATTATTGTCTTAGCTTGGATTTTTCCAGAAGCTGACCTGGACACAGCACTCAAGTACCCGCAGCTGACTTTGAGAGTTGGTCCAAGGAAACACTTTAAAGGCGCAGGAAAGTAAGGCTACCAATTAATGGTGGTATTAAGCCAATTATCACTGCGGATAACTGGCTTTAATTCCCCAGCATTTCCAGCTTACCACACCCGAGGTCAACGCAGACCTCAGGGCCGGAAAAGGCAAAGAAGTGGGTGTTCTGGCAAGTGGCAGTCAGGCTGGAATACCCTGCAGTGGTAAGGATGAGGGGATGCAGGCAGATCGCCGCCAGTGTGAGGCGGGACAGTTCAGGCCTCCTCTGAAGTCGCTGCTGGGTCTGTACTACCGGAGATCAGGTGTTGTCTCACAGGCTACACTGACAAGCAGCCATTCTTCCTTTCTAAATCATTTGGGTTGAGACAAATGTGATGGTTCTCCTAAAATGGTAATTGCATTTTCCTGGAAATCATCACAGGTTTGTTTACATGCCGCTCGCATGTTGCAGCACATAGCACATGCAGATCTTGAACATCTTGAAACAGGAGCACAGGGACCCAGCACAAGTCTGTTCACAGACCCGCCCAGAGGATACCAAATGGTATGTTATTTCCTCCTCTCAACTGCATGTCACCAACAAAGGAACCCTACATGCTGGAAGTGGGGCTTTTCGGAGATCTCGCAGCAGGCTACAGACATGAGATTTGTGCCAGTGAAAGGTCTGGCATCCTTTCTGCAATGTGTCAATGGCACGGATGAATACTCAGGATGGGGGAGGTTGCTATTTTAATTTACATGCTATTGCTACCCGTTTTGGCTGGCTTACCCACAATGCCCCAGATACCTATTTGAATGGGAAGTGTTCCATATTTGTAAGACAGGCCATCTTGTGGAAATTGGTGTTTTGTCACTCTCCTGAACAGTGTGAAGTTAGGAAAATGGCTTGTGTGTCTTGTTTGTGTTAGAGGATTCTAGCATTTTTTTCTCCCTGTTTTTCTTTCTTATCAGCATTTTTTTTTTCAAGAGAAATGAGAAAAACCAAAAGGATCCTTTTCACCAGTTTTTTCAGAACCTAACATGAGAAAGATAGCCTTCCATGACGTCTTAATGATTGTTTGCAAAAACCATAAATAGTTGTATGCCATGATTTCTATATGCTACTAGAATTGCCTGGTAGATATTTGAAAGCTACCAAAGATCATTTTTATTTTTGGAAATTTCTTCTTTTTATTTTTCTCATGGGATACCGATATATTAAATAAAATAGTCCTTTATCCTAGACCCAACACGATGATCTGGTTAGTTTTAGATATGCCCTCTAAAAGACATACAATTTTGTTTATGGTCTATTATTTTGCGACATATTTTTATGTATTGCTGAATTATCACACTTTTCAATTTCATTTTTAGACAGTGAATTTTGTTTATAGAACACTAAAATTGCCATATAGAGTATCTGCATATCATGCATATATGAAATGGTAAAGAGGAGCATTGAAAATTCCAACAAGAGTCTCATCTAATTGTGGTGATGTAATATAATGCAATAAAAATGCAATTTATCCCAAGGACATATTTGGCAGAATGCAAAGGTCACTGTTTTCTGACCCTAATTTTCAAGCAACTGTCTGACATTTACATTGTATATCATTAAGGGCATATCCTGTCTTTTTGGGACCAATTTTGCATAAATTATGTGTCTCCATGGTTGGTTTGGATGACGGGGTCTTCGGTCTATATTAGGAAGGTCACGCAGATCACCCTTCACCCCAATCACAACAATGCTGGAAGTAAATCAGAAAAAGAAGAGATGGGAGAGTCCTTCTGGGAGCTTCTAAAGGAACTGGCAGTGGGCTTTCAGCAGTAAGACAGACTGAGCTCTTGAGTAAGACCCCTCCTATCGCTAACGCATAGAAATGCTGAGGAAACATATCTTCCAGAATTTAAATACATATATGAGCTCAGAAAAGGATAAAAGGGAAGTCCCCAAGTGCCAGGCAGGAAGAAAGGAATGAAAGTGAGAGTAGTAAGACCAAATACGTAGCACAGCACACCCGGAAGATTCCACACCCAGACCCAGGCCCTGCAGGCTGAAGGCTGGAGTTCTAATACCAGTGTGATGGGGAAGTGAGGCTTCAGACCTTGATGACGCAGGGGAGCTGGTATCTCACACAGCTGCCCTATCTAGGCTCTGACGAGGGGATTAGGAAGGTTGCCAGGGAAGCAACGCTGGCTTAGGGAAGTTATGAGGTGGCTTATGCCTGAGCACTTGGCTAGAAACAAGTCATCTGCAGGAAATTAAGGCCCAAGAGTACACTGGACTCAATGTAGAATTCAAAATCACACTACTTGTATGGTGTGTGATTGGAAACCCAAAGCAAACAACTAACAGGAAAACAGATCTAGAACCTTTGAAAGTTTGAAGCTTTCAAGATTCCCAATTGAAATAAGTGCAAGCCCATTCAATAGTCTATTTGAACAACTAGTGACTCACAGGAATCCTTCAGGAAAAAACCCCACTAAATATAAATTCACAATAAGATGTTATAAATGTACAGAAAAATTCACCCATTGTGAGGGACCAGTAGAAAATTTACCAACCACAAAAAAATAGCCAGGCACTGTGGCAAGCACCTGTAGTCCCAGCTACTTGGGAGGCTGAGGCAAGAGAATCGCAGAAGCCCAGGAGTTGGAGGTTGCTGTGAGCTGTGACGCCATGGCACTCTACCTGGGGCAATAGAGTGAGACCGTCTCTAAAAAAAAAAAAAGAAATTTTACCAACCAAGAAAATTTACACCTCAATCTGGATATAATAGATTAATCTTAAAAAGAACTAAAATAAGCATATTTTAACATAATTGTAGACAGAAAAGAGCAGAAACAAAGATGAAAGCCCAAAACAGTATGAAAAAGGATCAGAAAGATTTGAATGAGAACTGGAATTTCTAGTAATGAAAAATAGAATCATGGAAATTGGGGGAGAAGTTAAATAGCAGGCGAGACAAAGGAGGAAAGAAAATTAGTGAATTTGATGGTGCCTGTGGCTCAAGGAGTAGGGTGCCGGCCCCATATGCCGGACTTGGCGGGTTCAAACCCAGCCCTGGCCAAAAACCGCAAAAAAAAAAAAAAAAACCAAAAGAGAAAAAGAAAATTAGTGAATTAGCATTGTGCCATTTGCCTCCCAGTTCCTTGGGAGGCTGAGACAGGAGGATTGTTTGAGCCCAGGAGTTTGAGGTTGCTGTGAGCTATGATGCCACAGCACTCTACCCAGGGTGACAGAGTGAGACTCCATCAAGAAAGAAAGAGAGACATGCAAATGACATGAAATTTATGTGAACCAGCTTGATGAAAGTATTTCAGAATGTATATGAAAACACTACACTGTACCCCATGCTTGCATTAATATATACAGCTATCATTTAATAAAAAAAATTAAATTTCAAAAAAAAAGAAAGAAAGAGAGAGAGACAGAGAAAGAAAGAAAGGAAGGAAGGAAGGAAAGAAAGGAAAAAAAAATTAGTGAATTAGATGGTAGATGTGAAGGAGTTACCCAAAATGTGGCATGGGGGTGGTTAAGAGAGAGAAACTATGAACGTGACTTAAAGGAAGTGCCAACATTTGTCTGATTAAAGTTGCGGAATGAAAAATTAAAGGGAAAAGGGGAGAAGCAATATTTCAAGAGACAATGGCTGTAATCTTTCCAAGGCTGAAAAAAGGCATGAAGTTCCAGATTAAACAAAGCTTATCATATCCCAAGCAAAATGCCTCTCTATATTTATCATACCTAGATAAAATTAGAGAAACTACAGAACATCCTAGAAAAGGTGAAAATCTCAAAAGAAACCGGGGGGTGGGGGTGGGAGACAAAATAACCTGCAAAGGAACCATACAGGTTATAATCTGGCCACATGATCACACCTAACTGCAAAAGAAGCTGGGACATAGAGCCCAGCTGTGTGTATGAGACGACAAGAATGTGTCTTTTGGAGACCAGATGCAATCTCTACCACAGTATAATTATCACCTTGGGAGTGTTGAATTCAGACCTATGGAAAAGGGGAGGAAGAACAATGCCCATGGGAGATAAAAACCTTTGTAATAATTCTCAAACCACACTACTCAAAGCCCTGGAACTTCCTATTCTGAAATGATTTCTGTTTGCTATTGGACATGGTGGTGAAGGAATTCTCCCACCAACACAGAATACACTATGGATCTTGTCCACCTTAAATTAATAGAGAAGGGTGAAATTTGGGGTTTGTTTCTCAACCGGGGCAGGTGGGGGGGTTGACTGCTCATAGAATAATAGCATAAGAAGAGCTCAGTGAATTACCCAGGTTAGCCATGGTCAAATGCAACAAGAATAAGGAGTGTCTCATTTGCGTGTGTCACATAGCAGAGAAACTCAGCAAAATCCTGTTGAATCCATTCATTGATTTTTTTTTTTATCCTACAAACATTTATTGGATGGGCACATGGAACATTGTTCTACGTTTCCACTGTCTAATACAGTCACTGTCAGTCAAACATAGCTATTTAAATTTAAATGAACTAAAATTAAAAATTCAGTTCCTCAGTCACACTAGCCATATTTCAAGTGCTCCATAGACACATGTGGCTAGTGGCTGCCATATTAGATAGCACAGATATAGAATATTTCCACCGTCACGGAAATCCATTAGATAGGGCTGTTCAAAATGCTGGAAATACAGCAGTGAGCACAAGGGACAAGGTTCCTGTCCTCATGAAGTCTGCATTCTAGGGGAGGAGGCAGGCAAGGACCAAGGAAGTTAGTAAAATGTACAGCATGGCACATGGTGCTAAGTCTGTGGAGAAAAACTAAGCAGGAGTAGAAAATAAGGAGTGGAAACGGAGGGGGTGCAGGAAGCAGTTGCAATTTTCAATAAGGTAGTTTGGGAAGAGCTTACTGAGAAGACTGTGTTAGTTGATGTAATGCTCGCTGGTGTAACAAACAAGGCTCGAATCTCAGTGGCTAAACACAATAGTTTATCTCTTGCTCCAATCAGTGAGCTGTTGAGAGGGACTGTGAAATTATGCGGTGGAATATGTTTCATGTGGTCATTCAGGGCCATGGGCTAATGGAGGCTCCCTTTTCCTTAATGCAGAGCTTCCAAAGTTGCCCTGGGTGTTAACATCCAGCCAGAAGGGAGAAAAGAAACAGAGGATTGTTTAAGAGCTTTCTATGGTCTTGGGTCAGGCTTGGAAATGACATAATCACTTTTACCTACAGTCACTTGGCCAGAACCTAGTCACATGTAGGGTGATCGGCTTTGCCAGTTTTCAGGACTGAGGTGTTTTCTAAGAAGTAGAACTTTTAGTACCCAAACCAAGAAAGTTCCTGGCATACGAGAATGAGTTGATCCCCTTAGCACATGTCTTCATCTGGATGCAACAGGAAATATGCTACTTTCTAGTGATATTTCTAGTCCATGGAAAGAGTGAATGGGTCATTGGTGAACAGCTAGTGTCTGCCAAAATAACATTTCCCTCAAAGAAATAAGGAGGCCAGCATACGGACATGGGGAGAGTGAAGGAGAGCACTTTGGCCAGAAGGAATAGCACGTGCAAAGGCCCTAAGGCAGTGACATACTTGGCATAGAGGAGGAAAAGCAAGGGGGCCAGTGTGTCTAGATAAGGGAGAGCATCCCGAGCATCCTTCCCAGCTCCCACTGATCTAGCAATGACCCTCTTGAGATGTGGTTGTTCACATCCACCCAACCAGCCATAATTTTGTCATAAAGAAATGATGACGATTTTGACAAACACCTTTGCTGAAATTTGACAGTTTGATAGCCCTGGTGTGGGCGCATAACAGAATACCCCAAACTGGGTAATTTATAAAGAAAAGGAATTTGCTTCTTATAGTTATTGAGAGTGAGAAGTCCAAGGTCAAGGGGCCCCATCTGGTGAGGACCTTCTTGCTGTGAGGGGGGGACTCTCTGCAGAGTGCTGAGGCAGTGCAGGATACAACATAGTGAGGAGGCTGGGCATGATAGCTTGGGTCTCTTTTCCTGTTCTTATAAGGACACCAGTCCCACCTCCATGATAATCTATTAATATATTTCTCCACTAATCCATTAGTCCATAAATGGACTAATCCATTTATGAGGACAGAACCCTCATGACCCAATCACCTCTTAAAGGCTCCATCTCTCCATACTGCCACATTGGGAGTGAAATTTCGGCATGAGTTTTGGAGGGGACAAATATTCAAACCATAGTCTAGCCATATCAGTTGTACCTGTGGCAACTAGTACCAGAAATACATGAGTAGTGGAGGAGGAAAAAAGTATGAAAAGTACATAACTTCATGCTGTGGAAAATTCTTCCAAACAAATGCAATACTATAAACAGTAAGACTGAGTGTGGGAAGTTCCATGCTATATGCATCCCAGCTATCAGCAATTAAAGAATTTCCACTAGCCATGATGGAGGTAGGGCTGAATTATTTTTATAGGAAATGATATCGCAAAATTATTGTCACATGAAAATGCAATCAAAGAGTTATCTAGACACAAAGAAAGAAGAAAAAAGGTATTATGGAAACATTTCAGGAAGCTAACTAATAAAAAATAGAATTCTATTTTATTGATTTTTTTTTCAGGTACTTGTCATCTTTTTTCAAATTTATAATCTGTTGCCAGTTTCGTTCTCATTCTAAATAAGTACGTTGTACCTAATTTTGTATTTGTTATCTTGTATTCTTTTTAAAAGAGCTCTCTCTAATCATCACCAAATTCTATAAGCTTCAGGCCCCACAAAACCTAGGTCCCACAAAAACTGACTTCAAAGGAATTTTGTATCAGCATCCTCCTTTCACAGCATGATTTCCAGAAATCCACAGGCAAATTAAACCCTCTGGAAACTTCTATTGTAACTGAACTAAGTAAGATCTAGATTTATAGCTATCTTACACTAACAGGATTTTCATAAGATAACAGCTCTGAAATGGAAATCATTAGTACTTCTTGTAGTGCTTGCTCAAGAACTATCGTAGTGGCGTCTTGGGTGGAACAAAAGTTTTTTTTTTTAATTAAGTCATAGCTGTGTACATTAATACTATCATGGGGTACAGTGGGCTGTTTCTATATACAATTTGAAATACTTTCATCCAACTGGTTAACATAGCCTTCATGTCATTTTCTTAGTTGTTGTGTTAAGACATTTATATTCTACATTTAGTAAGATTCACATGTACCCTTATAGGATAAATCATAGGTGTGATCCCGCCAATCACCCTCCCTCCACCCATCCTCCCCCCTCCACTCCCCTCCTCTCCCCTCTCTTTCCCCTTTCCCCCGTATTCTTGGGCTAAAATTGGGTTATAGTTTTCCTATGATAGCTACAAATTAGTTTCATAATAGGGTTGAGTACATTGGATACTTTTTCTTCCATTCTTGAGGTACTTTGCTAAGAAGAATATGTTCCAGCTCCATCCATGTAAACATGAAGGAGGTAAAGTCTCCATCTTTCTTTATGGCTGCATAGTATTCCATGGTGTATATATACCACAATTTATTGATCCATTCGTGGGTCGATGGGCACTTGGGCTTCTTCCATGACCTAGCAATTGTGAATTGGGCTTCAGTGAACATTCTGGTACAGATATCTGTATTGTAGCATGATTTTTGGTCCTCTTGATATATACCTAGCAGGGGAATTATAGGATCAAAAAACGTAGTCTCAACATAGTTTACATTATTGCAAATGAAGTTGAGCATATTCCCTCTGAGAATGATTTTTTATGTCTTTTTCTGTGAGCCTTTTATACCTTTTGCCCACTTCTCTATTTTGTTTTTGGTCTTTTTCTTCTTGATCATTCAGAGTTCTCTGTATATATGAGGAAGATGAGCCCAGAAAAAGGATTTTCTTTTAAACCAAAAAGGAAGTTAAAACTAGGAGCGAGAAAGATGTGACTTACTAAAAAGCCGAACTTGTGCTTACTAAGCAGGAGGGAACATGAGGTCAAATATAGACAAATAAGTAGAAAATAGTTCTTTGTTTTCTTCTCTTTTTTTTTCCCACATGGAATATAGTGTGAACAGAGCCAGCCATGACTCATTACATAGGTCCGAGGCTCCAGAAAATTTTCAAGTCCAGTGAGTTTTCACCCTGGGCTTCCTGAGAGTGAGACCCATTGCTAAGATGCAGCGAATTTGCTAGCCAGCTCCTTTCTTAAGACTAGGATGATGAGGCAATCTCAAAAAGAAAACTCCTCAAGAAGAAAGTGTATGTCTAGTTTTTAAATACATTAGCTGGAGGCATGATTAGAGGATAGCTACTTGATATCCCCGAAGCCAGGTGTTTTATAACTAACAGTAACACTCTCTTGGACCTCATTCGAATTTTGGGGGGTCTGTTTAAAGTAGAAACGAGCAATAGAAAATGTGAAACTCAAACTATTATGTCTAGATAAACATCTTGAGCAATGATAACTTGGGAATGTTCTGAATTCAGAGAGCTTGAATGCCCTCAGTAACATCCTGTGCACCGTCTGCATGGGTATTTACTCTGATGGAAACTAAAAGGGCAATGGGGAAATAAATGAGCCACTCTCACTAAAGGTAGTTTGATTCTTCCCTTGAATCTTCAGTATGGCTGAAGTGTTGTCCAAGAAGAGAGGCCTTGGGTGGGACAAGCGGAGAGATTGCTTCAAGTTCCATTCTCAACTTTATAAAGATATGGTGGCACCAATTCAACAGTGATGGTGACAGCAGCTCCAAGGACCTGATGGTCAAAACCTGATTGGAGCAGGTTCAAAACAGAATAGAGCGAGTGAAGATATAGCCAACTTGTTCTAGAGGTTCCACTGTAAAAGAGAAGAGAAAATTAGGGTAAAGACTGACATTGGGTGGGCAGTTGAGAGAAGCTGTGTGTTTCAAGTCCTGAAGCTAGTACAGTGTATTTGCAGGCCAGTCCAGCATTCTCCAGCACAGAGGGGACACTGCTGATGTCAGAGAGAGATTGTTGGGGTACGTCTTTGAGTAGACAATGGGTGGGACCAGTGTCATGGGCCTGCATCCTTGCTCAGGAGGTCCTTGCACTTGGTTTAAAATTCTGTGGCACCATCTTGGAATTCTTTGCAAATTTACCTTTGTGAGTGAATCCAAAGGAACATAAAAGCACGTGGCCGGGGCTTGGAGCCTCAGCTCACATGTAGTCATGTGTGTGTGACAAGTTTTTTGTTTACTTGTACCCCAGACCTTTGGTGGCCCAGGTCTCATCTGGTCTCCTACTCCCAGGCCCTGCCCCTTGAGCTCACTGGCCTCTGCCCACAGTTGACTTGGTAAGGAAGAGGGGGGTAAAGTCCAATTTCTTTTGTCACCCTTCATCCTCAATTGGCATCTGTATATAGGAGTAGTTGGGCTCAGGCACATATCATGGAGCACCTCAGGGCAGGGTGCAGCAGTGGCCATCCTATTGTGGAGTGGCAGTGCCACAGGCAGTTTAACGGAGGCTGAATCTTGGTAGGGATAAGCCTGTCACTCACCACCAATCCAAGTACGTAGCGTGCCCTGCCACAGAGGTTTAAAGACCCCCGAGGGCCATCCATCTGCCATGGGAAGGCTGGGTCAGTGCATTGGGTAGGTATGGCAGCTGGTGGGAGGAGGGGCCTGGCTGCCATCAGGCCCTGGTGTGTGCAGTAAAATTTATGCTGATAATTTAAACCTTGCATTTATGTCTTCACCAAGCACAGCATTAAATAGCAAATAAAAGCACAATGACAAGTTGAGAGAGAAATGGAGACTGAGGAAGGAAAGGGTTTGTATTTTAGTAGCTTTTCCCCTGCTTTTAAATAAGGTGCCTCACATTCTCATTTTGCACTGGGCCCCACAAATTTTGTGGCTAGCCTTGCACACCACTAAAACGTCACATAAACTGAATACCTACTATGTGCCCGGCACTGCCCTAAATGTCTTCCAATAAATGATCTGATCTGATTCTCCCAGAAATTCCGCCTAATGGCACTGTTCTTCCAGCTGAGGAAGTGTATCTTTGAGCAAGCAAGGTGGTTAAGCAGAAACAGGAACTCAGCAGGGCTGCCCATTGTTCTGGGCTACACCTTGAAATTCTCCAGCCAGCAGAAATGACGCAGCCTCTTGAGCTAAGCCTTTATCTTAGTGCATGAATCATCTTATCAGTTTCATTAGCCACAGATTAATCTCTAAAGAGCCCCGTTTTTCCTTTTTTCCTTTAGAAATCTATAATATCCCAGATTTTTAAAAGCAAGGAAGCTTTGCAGGTGGGCTGGTACTGCCAGACTGAGAATGCTGGACAGATGCTTTTGGCACGAACAGGGAATGTGTGAGATGCCCTTATGTGCCCTCCCTCCTATCCACTCAGATGCTGGTAATGTTGATCAAACAGCTCTTGGTGAAAATTAAAAACCTGATTTGTAGTGTTATCCAATTTTGATGGTGTAAATACTCCCACCACGACTGATTGCAGGCTGCCGAGGCCAGGAGGGGTTGGAACGTGGTATGCAGCAGCCGCGGTTCATAGCATTAGGTAGTAATCCCACCACGCTGATACAAGACATTGAAAAACCTTAGGGACATAGAAATACAAAATATAGTAAAATAATAAATTATGAGCCTCAAGTTTTCAGTAGCTTTGTTTTTAACATCATTTATGTAATCATATGTTAATTTAATTTAGTTTTTAATAATGGCTGAGTTTTTTTTTACCAGCTCACACAACTCCTAAAAATTTAGCAATAGGCTCTGAAGAGCCAGTGCCAGCCGGTTAAGCGTGAGAGCTAATATGAGCTGGTACAAGCAGGCGTGAAGAGGTGCAAACCAGCTCGAGCAGCCCGCTGCTAGAGGAACTTAGCTGGGCAGGGTGAGGTGATGTGTTTACAGGAGCTCCTGGGGGCGTGGCCCCGAGGAGGTGGGATATGGGGAGCCCTGTTTCAGCACTATGGCCATGGGCCTGTCAGTGTGTCCACTCTGCTTTGTGGCTGCTCTGAAGACTACGGCAAGGTCTCTCCTGCTTCTTTCTGCAGCTTTGGCTCAGCTGCTCCCCAGGCTCAGAGGCAAACAGCCAATTCTGCCTTGCTTATAGCTGGAGAAGAGATCAAAACCCTGATATGTCATCTGCGTCCTAGAGCAGAGTCAGAAGCCCAGTGTGGGAAGGACCCCAGGAAGATGCTGGTTCCTTGACCATTTTACAAGATCTAGAAATGGAGTCCCAGAGGGTGCAAGGGGGCCTGGGCCAGACACGCTGCCACGGAGGGTCTGTATTCTCCCCCACTGGAGATATCCTGATGGGCATGGAGGACCTGGGCAGGGAGAGAAAGAAATGCCATAGCCAGAGGGGGCTGAAGATGCTTTCCCAGGAGACCTGCCGTGTGCATAGGGAGGAGGCATTCAAAAGAATCTACTAGAAAGTGAGGAGCAGCCACCACAGCAGTCAGAAGGTGACAGAGGCAGGCTAGGTGGCAGGCGAGGTAGGGTAGGGTGTGGCCTAGTCAAAGGATAGGGGCCATTTCTGGGCCATTTCTGCTGGAGGGAAGATGGGGCCTTAGGAAAGTCAACTGGCCTGGAAGGTCTGGTGGCCGTGGAGTCTCCCAGGTGGAGCGAGATGGTGGTCAAAATAGTGAGCAGTGACCAATCCAGTCTGAACAGAGCCACATCATACCCCTCACCCTGAGTGGCAGGAAACTCTTTTCCCAAATTTGGCCAGTAAGAGTCCTCTGCTTCCTCTAAATGGGAGGCTGGAGCCAGGGTGCTTTTTGCTAGAGCCAGGTGGTTTTGCTAGACCCCAAGCAGGAAAGAGTCTCCCACGATGACAGGGAGGATGGTATCTATCAGTGGGCCCAGGCCATTCTGAGACTGCCAAGCTATATAGCTCTGGCAAGTTCTAGCCCACAAAGCACCATCTACCTTTGGAGAGGAAGAAGTTAAAGGTGAAGCAGCTGAACAGCCAAGGAAAACTAGAACCTCCGGAAGCAGAAGGCAAGAGAAGAAACCCCAGATGGCTCTGCACGGGCCAGCCCCCTCTCCCTGCCCCAGAACCAGGAAAGTGACCCCAGGGAGCCACTCTGCAGTGCTGACTGCCTGAAGGGGGAGAGAGATGGTGGGCCTGCAGACATGCCCTTGGAGTCCTTCGGGGTCTCCTTATCTGCTTCTAGGTTGTCCCAAGGTGTGCAGGGCTGAGGGGAAGGAATCTCCATTTCCGTCTGCATCTGTGTTACCGGGCAGTGTCCTGTCTCAACACTCTGGATACAAAGAAGCAGCATCCAGCTGGCCGGTCACAGTCAACCATGGCTTCCTGGGGTCCTTGTATCTCCAGAAGACAATTCCTTTCCCCATGTACCTCCCCAAGTTACCTCAGGGGGAGACCTACTCACCCTGCCAGTAGCCGTAGAAGCCTGCATCAGGTCAGGGTTCTGTCTGCAGAGAGGCTGGCCCAACACATGGGCATCCTCTATTGGGTCAGGGCTGGGGCCCGTCTCCTTCCTAATCCAGCTGCAGACAGGACCAGTTTTATGGACATAGGACCTGTGTTCAGAAGGACCTCATGCTCGCTTTAATGCTCTGCCACTGGTGTCTTGAAATTCAGAATCATTTTTGACCGAGGGGCCTGCATTTTCCTTTAGTACTGGGTAGTCAGGCCTGCGAGTGAGGATGGCCCAGGGCACAAGTGAGGGGTCAGCCTCAGCTACAAGCAGATAGTTCCTCCCTCCGTGGTAGCAGAGGGGAAGGTGTAGTTGCAGGCGGATTGGTGGATGTGGTCTTGGGAAAGCGAGGATGTTCTCTCTGCCTGCTTCTACTTTTCTAGTGGAATAAGCAACAAGGTCACTGGGTGAGAGTGAGGAAGGGGCAGAAGCATGTGCAGTTTGAAGACACAGGGTGAGGTGTGAAATGTTCTGAGGATGAGCTGCTGGAGTGCTCCCAACATTTGGGATAATTCATGGGCCCTTCAGGGGACACTGTGTTTACTTAGTGTCTCAGAGAGTCAACTGGCCAGTTAGAACTTCCAGCCCACTAACAGCAAGGCTGCTAGAGCCAACCCAGACAACAGTCATCCAGCTTGGGGGAAGAGCTTAAACCTATAGACCCTCCTAACTGCTGATCGAGCTGTCCCAGAAGCCTCCTGCAGTCCCCAAATGGGAAGACACTGTGGCTAAAGATAAACCACTGAAACTTCTCTTATCAAGGATATTAATGACTTCCATGTTGCCAAACCCTGTAGTCAATTCTTAGTCCTCAGCCCCCGTGACCCACTAGAGTAGTGTCTATTCCTTAAAACTATTTGGTTTCTGAGACACTGACTGCTCCTTCTCACTATCCTTTACTGTACTTCCTCATATTCCCAGCCTCTACGCTTTGGAGTGCTCCCAGACTGAACTTGCAGGTACCTCATTCCCTCTTGCTCTCTAAGTGGCTTCATCCAGGCCCACACCTGCAAACGCCACCTGTGTACCGATGCTTCCTAAATGTGTATCTCCACTTCAGGCCTCTCTTCTAAGCTCCGTTGTTGCACATCCACCTGCCCACTGGACATCTTCACTAGGGGATCTGCTACACATTTCTAAAACAGAGCTACTGACATCTCCCACAAGCCCTCCCTCCTGCAGAATTCCTCCTCTCAGTTAAGTGGCAACTGTGCCCTTCCAGTCGCTCAAGCATAAAACCTTGGAGGCCTTGCTGACTCCTTTCTTTTTTTCATACTCCACTTCTAGCCATCAACAGATCACATTGACTCTACTTTCAAAATATATGCTAAGTCCAACCTTAGTCATATCTATTGCTGCCACCGTAGTCCAAGCCACCATAATCTCTGCCTGGGATTATTGTGTTCACCTCCTGAATGGGCCACCAACTTTTCTACTCTTGTCCCCTTAGAGTTTATTCCTCATACAACAGCCAGGGTAACCGTTGTAAAAGCAAGGGGTCTTGTTATCCTATTTGAAACTCTATGGTGGCTTCCTAGGTCACTCAGTATGATAACTCAAATCTTTACTATGCTCCTACAAAGCCCTATGTGAGTGACCTATCCACCCATCCCCTTCCACTCTTAACTCATTTTCTACCCTTGATCTTATTGCTCATTCCACTTGACCCAGCAATCCTTCTTGCTGTTCTTGGAACACTCTAGGCATGCTCCTGCCTTCAGGCCTTTGCTCTCTTGCCTTTTCCTCTGCTTAGAACTTGTTTGCCTAGACAGCCAATATGACTTATTCCATCATTTCATTCAGGTCATTCAGGTCTCTCTGCTAAAATGCCATTTTATCAGAGAGGCTTCTCTATCTCTTTAACCTACATTGTAGTTTTTGCATGTTGGCTTGTTTGTTTGTTTGACACACAGTCTCACTCTGTCTCCCAGGCTGGAATGCCGTGACATGATCACAGCTCACTGTAACCTTTAATTCCTGGGCTCAAGTGATCCTCCTGCCTCAGCCTCCCAAGTAGCTGAAACTATAGGAACACTCCACCATGCCTGGTTAATTTTTTAAAAAATTCTTTTGTAGGGATGGGATCTCTCTGTATTGCCCAGGTTGGTCTCGAATTTCTGGCCTCAAGCAATCTTTCTGCTTTGGTTTCCCAAAGTGCTTGGATTAGAGGCATGATCACCATGCCAGGCAAAAGGATGGCTGCCTCCCTTTGGGGGGAATCAGAGCCCAGTCTCCCACATGACAGGGGGCAATACTCACCTATACTAATGAGGACAACGGAATGTCCGTCTTCACAGTTCTGTTTGTTTGCTTACTTGTTTTTATTTCAAAACATTAAGGGGGTACAGATGTTTTAGGTTACGCGGATCAGTTCTGTAATGCTTGAGTACTGGCTTTTAATAGTTCTTATGACCATCTACTATATAATAATTTTTGTTTGCTATTTTTCTACCTCAACTAGAATGTAAACTTGTTTATCATTATAGTGTCTATATTGATGTTGGTACCCAGTAAGGGTTCAATATTTTTCCACTTCTAGCTCAAATCCTGATGTTCCAGCTCCTTAGCTGCAAGGGATACTGGGAGAATAACTCAAGACTTTCATATGGAGGAGGAAAAATCTTCCAACCTAGGAAGGGTTTTCAAAAGTTGCTGAGTAGCTGCAACTTACAATTTCCTCATATTTGTGAGGAAATCTGAACACATACTCATTCCAGAGTTTTCTAACTTCCACTTAATCTTTATAGCTGAATCTACTACATTCAAACCAATAGCCTTTTACTTTTTTTTTTTTATACCCTTGGCAACTTGCCTTAATCAAGTCTGTCCAATAACTCTCAGGCTTTTTGCGGTCCTTTTTTCATCAATTTGGGTCATATCTAATTAGATTACAGAATTCTAATGACAGCCACAACATAAGCAGGTTTGGGAACAGACACGTTCACTCTATTAAATATACAAGCAGTGGGAACAGAAGTGTTGTGGTATCTTTGAGAGTAGCCCTGAGCCCTGAGCAGTTTCCAGTGGATAACATTGGCTAATTAGGTAAATCAAGGAAGTGGAGCTGGATTAAGAGGGCTCCGTATGCTTCTTTATTAGTATTATGAGAGTAATGACTTCACTTAGTCTCTCTAGATTTTGACATTGGGCACATTGGGTTCTCATGTGTCCCCCTACCCCATACTCAGAGAATGGTGGGTTCTTTTCTCTTTGCTGACACATCAGCCTATTAACTCCTAGAGGAAAAATTTGCACTTCAGCCCAGTTCTGAAACCTGATTTCAAGGAGTGGGAACAAAAGGCATTTGGAGGGGAGAAATCACACAGGTATATAAAATGTATTATCTAACCAGGACACTTTTGAGAGTTAGTAAAGAGGGCACAACTGAAAAATTTGGATGGGATAACAGGTGTAAAACTTGGGACATCTGTCTTGGCAAATGGGGACATCTAACTCTGAGACACAGAATGCTCATGCAATAGCAATCTTCTCCAATAGCAATCCCTCCAGAGTGGCCTGTAGGGATTGTCAACATGGTACATTTTGCTAATTATATGTCACATGGGGGAATGCAGTGATTTTATGGATTGAGGTAAGCAGTTTGGGCTGTGGTACACTGGCATTTCAGAAGGACAGAATGCCTGGGATAGACACAGAGGGATAATACAATCCTATTTGGTAAGTTTCTGTCCCATTTCCAGAAAACTGACATCTGGTTCTGGTTCCAAACCACTGAGTTCTGGTATGTACTCAAACTGTGCCAGCCCAGAGAGTTGGAGGGTGATGGATACCACTCTGTTTATGCTAGGAAATGCCACACCCTGCGATTGCATTGTGCATTGTATAACTCCAAGATTGATGAAGTATACGTGAACCAATGGTTTGAGTTTTCTCAGCGCAGGTGCCAGGCTATCTGAGTGAGTGAGCTTTCAGATGATTTCAGCCCCAGCCGTCTGCATCCATCTCAGAGATCTCAGGCCCAAACCTGCCTAACCAAGCAAATCCTCAGTTCCTTACCCATAGTAACTGGGAGAGATAATAAATTATCGTCATTGTTTGAAGTCACTAAGTTTATGGGTGATTTGCTATGCATTAATGAATAACTTAAACAGGTACAGGTGTTATCTCAACAGAGTCTCCAACAGTCAATAGACTTTATAGGTTGGAACTTTAAGGGCAAGATCAGTGCTAAAGACAGTGATCTGGGGAGACTCTGCATATATGTGGTGGTTATAAGGGCTGAAGATGAAACCAGAGGGCAATGCATTCATCTAACAGGTCAAGGAGGGATGGTCAGAGAGTTAGGTCTTTGTATTCAAACCCTACTTTCTCATGGCTCTCCTCTCTCTGCTCATTGCTTCTCAGCTTTCCTTAATTTCTCAGGCTTTGCAGTCCCAGGGCTCAGACCTAGACTACTTCTATACTTATTACCTAGGCAACCTTACCTAATAAACTCATGACTAAATACTAGCCATCTGCTGATAACTCCTCGCATGGATTCTCCAGATCTAACCTCACCTTTTAACTTCAGACTTGTGTATCCAATTGCCTGCTATACATCTCCACTGGGAGATTTACTAGGAATCTCAAATTCAACATGTCCAAAGCCAAACTTCCAACATTCCCCCCAAAGGTGCTTCTCCCACAGTTGTCCCCATTTCAGGAAATAACAAATCTATCGTCTAGATGGCTCAGGAATAAGTTTGAAGTCATATTTGGATCCCTCCATTGATTTCACATGTTTGATTCATCAGCAAACCCTTCTGGTTCCACTTTCAAAATACACCCAGAAACCACCCACTTCTCGTTATTTCTACCACTTCCTCCCTAGTCCAAGTCATCATTGACTCCTATCTTGTAGATGGTAGTGATGAAGAGAGATAGTGAGTGGCACAGCCAGAAGATGAACAATTCTCAAGGAAAAGGTTTTTTAAAAAAGGGTACAGGTGAATTTGTCTAAAGGTTGAATATAAATGTCTTAGCATAACAATTATGAGAAAGACATGACGGCTATGTTGGCCGCCTGGATGAGAGTTTTCCAAACTGCATATGGAAGTAACACACTGTATCCTATGAGAGAATTAATGTACACAATTATGATCTAATAAAAAAAAATAAAAAAACTGAAAAAAAATAAAAATAAAATAAAAAAATTTAAGATAACTGTAGATTCACCTGCAGTCAAGAAATGAAACATAGTGGTCACATGTGCCTTTTACTCAGTTTCCCCCAATGGCAATGTCTTGAAAAACCATAGTACAACATTATAACCAAGATAATAGCATTGATACTGTCAAGATACAGAGCACTTATACAGAGTACCTGTAAAGATACTTCCTGTCGTCCTTTTATAATTATACTAACCACTCTTCCATTCCTCCACCTCATCCCTAACCACTGGCAGCAAAAACTCTGTTCCCTAAGCTCTAAAGTTTTGTCACTTCAAAAATGTTATACATAAAGGTCAGTCAGTTAAGATCCAGATTCATCCTAGAAAAACTTCTACATACCTCATTGCTGAACATCCCTATGGTCACCTTCAAAGTATTCTCCTTGGGCAACTGGAGCACATAGTGATACTCACCAGTGAGATATATATCACTTTTTCTAAGATGAATTTAGAATTTCATGAATTTAATTGTCCAACCCCATACAATGACTGCTCTGATGGCCATTCCAGAAAAAGAGTTTCAAAATTCCTTTGAAGGGTGGACTAGGTTCTGGCATTGGTGCATAGCTTCTCAAGGGGAGTACCTCGAAGGCCATCATAGTCATAGCCAGCAAGGAGGTAGGTACGTAGCACTTTTTCTAGGATGAGATTGCAAACTTAATTGTCCAACCTTGTAAATGGAGTCGTATACCTTTTGATCTTTTGAAATTGGATTCTTTTTCCCACTCAGCATAATTCCCTGGAGATTTAGCTAAGTTGTTTTTTTTGTGTGTGTCTTATTCCTTTGAGTTCATTCCTTTTTCTCGCTGAGTTACACCATAGCTTATTTAACTACCCCCCTGTGGTGGGACATCTGGATTGTTTTCTGTTTGGGGCTATTATGAATAAAGAGACTATGGACATTCATGAACAGGTTTTTGCATGACCGTAAGTTTTCATTTTTTCTGGGATGAGTTCCCAGGAACAGAATTGCTGCATCATATGATAGTTGCATGCTTCATTTTTAAAAAAGAATTGCCGAACTATTTTCCAGAATAGCCGTGCCATTTTGCATTCCCACCAGTAGCGTATAAATGATCTAGTTTCTCTGCCTTCTTGCCATTTTTCAGTGATGTCACTATTTTTTATGTTCGTCATTCTGATAAGTGTAGTAATGGCTCATTATGGTTTTAATTTGCATTTTCTAAATGCTTCATCACGGTGAACACCTTTCCTTGTACTTATTTGCCGTCTGTACATCCGGCCTCTTTGCTGTAATGTCTCTTCATACCTTTTGCCCATTTGATAACTGGACTGATTGTTTTTTAACTGTTGAGTTTGGGGAGCTCTTTCTACATCCTAGGTACTAGTTCTTTGTTGGATACGTGGTTGGCAAATATTTTTTCCCTAGTCTGTAGTTTGCTTTGCCTCCTCTTAAAGCAGCGGTTCTCAACCTGTGGGTCATGACCCACAGGACCTGTATTAAAGGGTCACGGCATTAGAAAGGTTGAGAACCACTGCCTTAAAGGGTTTTCACAGAACAGAAGTTTTCTCTAGATAAAGTCCAATTTATCCGTTTTTCCTTGACTTCTTGCTCAGCTTTAGAGCCCAAAGACATTCTGCTATGGTTTTGTTTCTAAGATGCTTTTTAGTTTTGCATTTTGCATATAAGTTGTGATCCACTATGAGTTCATTTTTATATAATATTTTAATGGGTGAGTTTTAGGTTAAGATTAATATTATTACTTTTGCTTATGGATATCCAGTTGCTCCAGCACTACTTTTTGAAAAGGCTATCCTTTCCCTTTGGAATTGGTTTTGCATCTTTGTCAAAAGATCAGTTGGGTATATTGATGTGGGTCTGTTTCTGGGTTCTCTTTTCTGCTGCATTGATCTGTGTATCTCTCTACCAAACCACTCTGCTCTGATTACAGTAGCGTCATTAATACTAGGTAAAGTTATTCCTCTCATTTTATTCTTCTTTCCCCAAATTGTGTTAGCTAGTTCCTTAGCTATTCTGTGTAAGTTGTAAGATGATCTTGTCTATAGCTACGATAAAATCTTGCTGGGATTTTGATAGGAATTACATTAGACCTATATGGCAATGTGAGAATTGACCTCTTGACATCCTATGTTGAGTCTTTCAATCCATGGGCATGATATGTCTGTCCATTTGCATCTTTTTTGATTTCCTTCATCAGTGCTTTATGGGTTTGAGCATACAACTCTCATATACGGTTTGTTAGATTTACAGTAAGTAGTTAACTTTCTTAGCAATTGTAAATGGTATTATATTTTTAATTTAATGTTCACATGTTCATTGCTCATATATAGAAATGCTATTGATTTTTGTGTGTTTTGTCTTGTATCCTACCACCTTGCTAAACACTTATTTATTCCAGGAATATTTTGCAGATTTCTTCGGATTTTCTGCATAGATAGTCATGACATATGCAAATAGGGAAAGTTTCGCTTCTCAGTGCTATCCCTTCTTTTTCTTTTTCTTTTTTTATTCCACTGGTTAGAACTTCAGGTACTATGTTGACTAAGAATGGTGAGCACAAACATTCTTGCCTTCTTTTTGATCTTAAAGGGAAAACAGTCCATCTTTCATCTTTAAGTATATTGTTAGCTATAGTGTTTTGGTAGATGTTCATCAAGTTGTGGTTCTGAGATTTTTCTTTTTTGTCATGAGTGAGTGTTGAATTGTCAAATACTTCGCATCAATTGATATGATCCTGTGATTTGTTTTTGTCTTCTTTAGCTTATTGTTGTGGTGGATCACACTGGTTGATTTTGAGAACTTATTTGGAGGTTCTAGCTACTTACTCTTACCCTGACTGAAGAATGGTCCTCCTCTATCAGGGAAAGTCATCCTCTTTGACTGAACATGGAGCTTCAGGAAGGATACACATAGAACAGGGAAGGAGACGGGGACACCCTCCTAGCTAGCCAGATCAACTGAATCAATGCTGGCAATCAGTGGGGTGACAGATGTCACAGCCAGATCGACTTCACAACCGTACATTGGTTGATTTTAAATTTGAACTAGCCTTGCATCCTTGCAATAAGCCCCCTTTGGTCATGGTGTCTAATTCTTATTATATAGTGGTGAATTTACTTACTGAAATATGTCTAAGGATTTTCTTTTTTAATCTATTTGAGGTCTGACAATTAAGTTCGTGAAGTCCTCCTAGAAAAAAATGCTACATACCTCATTGCTAAATATCACTGAGGTCACCTTCAAAGCACTCTTCTTGTAAGCTATGCACCCACATAAGCATCAACACCTGGCGGAAACGATCATCAGAGCTGTCGTCATACCACACACAAAAACATGCAACAATAATGAACACTACTCAGCAAGACACTGCCACATGTTGACACACACACACAACTGTGGGACATTGATATCCTAAGGTTATGAAACCTTACTGAGTTGTTTGGACAGTGCTGCCGACATAAGTGCATGGTGGCAAGTTCCCAAGTTTAATTGTCAGACCTTGTATTTCTGAGCCATATAGTGTCCTTCTTGATACTGTCTTTGCTTTGGCATCAAAGTAAGACTAATTTAAATAAAAAGAATTGAGAAGACTTCCCTCTTTTTCTATTTTTCATAAGAGATTATGTAGAATTAATGCTAATCCTTTAAACACTTGGTAGAATTTTCTCATGAAGCCGTCTAGGCCTACAGATTTCTCCTGGAAGAGTTTTACCTTCATAAATTCAGTTTCTTTAATAGTTGTAGGGCTATTCAAATTATCTATCACTTATTAGGTGAATCATAGTAGAGGTATGCACTTTTTGAGGACTTGGTCTCTTTCATCTAAGTTGTCAAATTCATGTGTGTAGAGTTTTCATAGTACAGTTGGCCCTCAAACAACATGGGAATTACGGGCACCAACCCCTCATGCAGTCAAAAATATGAATTTAAATTTTGACTCCCCCAAAACTTAACTACTTGCAGCCTACCATTGACTGGAAACCTTACTCATAATATAAACAGTCAATTAACATATATTTTGCATAAATATTATATTGTATATTCTTAAAAGACAGTAAGTTAGAGAAAATATTAGGAAAATCATAGAGAAGAGGAAATACTATTTACTATTACTATTTACTATTTACTATTCTCAGTAGGAGTGGAACACAGACAGGTCTTCATCCTTGATTCATGTTGAGTAGACTGAGGAGGGGGAGGGGGAAGAAAGGTTGGTCTTGCTGTCTCAGGGGTGACAGAAGTGGAAAAGATAGAGGAGGCGGAAGGGGAGGTAGGAGAAGCAAGCCCCTGCAGTGTAACATTTATTGAAAATAATCCAAGGATAAGTGGACCCACGCAGTTGAAACCCGTGTTTTTCAAAGGTCAGCTGTGCTTCCTCATTATCCTTTTGATGTCTGAGGATCTGTTGTGATAATCCCTATTTAATTCCTGATATTGGTCATTTGCGTCTTCACTCTTTCTTATTTGTCAGTCTTGCCAGAAGTTTGTCAATTTTATTGATTTTCTTCAAAAACCCAGCTTTTTGTTTCATTGATTTTCTCTATTGTTTTTCCGTTGTCAATGTCATTGATTTTTGCTCTTATTCTTTCCTTCCTTCTGCTTGCTTCGGGTTTACTTTGCTCTTCTTTTTCTCAGTTTTTGAGGTGCTTATATTATTGATCTGAGATTTTTTTTCTCTTTTCTAATGCAAACAATTAGTGCTATAAATTTCCCTCTCAGCTGTAGCTGGGTATCACACATTTCGATACATATGTTTTCATTTCTATTCAATTTTTTTTTTAATTTTCTTGAGACTTACTCTTGGTCAGCTGGATTATTTAGAAGTGTCTGTAGAGTTTTAAGGCCTTCCTCTTTTCTACAGTAATTGATTTCTAGTTTGAAGCCACTGGGCTTGAAGAACATAATGTGTATTATTTCTTTTTCTTTCTTTTTTTTTTTTTTTTTTTTTGCAGTTTTTGGCCAGGGCTGGGTTTGAACCCGCCACCTCCGGCATATGGGACCAGTGCCCTACCCCTTTGAGCCACATGCGCTGCCCTATTTCAATTCTTTTAAGTAAGTTGAGTTTTGTTTTATGGCCAGGACATGATCTATCTTGGTATATGTTCCATGGGCACTTAAAAAGAATATGTATTCTTTTCCTGTTGGGTGGAATATCTTATAAGTGTCTATTAGATTGGTTGGTTGTCGGGTTCTTTTATTGGGTTGGGTTGTTGGGTTCTTGTTTTCCTGCCCAGACATTCTATCATTCATTGAGAGAGTAGCATTATAGTTTCTAAACATGACTGTGGATGTGTCTATTTCTCCTTTCAATTATATTATAGTTTTTTGCTTCATAATTTTGGCAGCTCTGTAATTTGGTGTGTACACATTAAGGTAGCTATGTCTGCTGGGTGGGTCGACCCTTTTATGGTTATGTAATGTCCTCCTCTTTCTATTGTAACTTTCTTGGCATTGAAATCTACTTTATCCAATAATAATATAGCCACTTCTGCTTTCTTTTCACTAATGTTTGCATGATTTGTCTTTTCCCATCTTTTACTTTCAGCATACCTATTATCATTATATTTGAGGTTAGTTTCTTATAGGTACTTGATAGTTGTGTCATGTTTTTGAATGCAGTCAGCCAATTTCTGCCTATTAGTCAGTGCATTTAGATCAGTTGCATTTCATGTAATGATTGATATGTTAGTGCTAAGTCTGCCATTTTGTAATTTTTTTCTATTTTTACTTTGTTTATCATATCTCTTTTGTTTTCCCCGCCTTCTTTTACATTACTTGAGCATTTTAAAATTCAATTTTGATTTATCTATCGAGTTTTAGAGTATATCTCGTTGTATAACTTTATCAGTGGTTGCTCTAGGTATAACATTATATATATACAGAATTGATCACAACAGTTTACTCGATATTTCACCCATTCAAGTTACTATAGAAACTTTACCTCCCTTTATGTCTCTTTGCCCTCCTTTGTTTTTTTTTATAATTGTCTTAAATACTTTCTCCTCGTACGTTTAGAAACACATCAGTGTTATAATTTTTGCCTCAAACATGAACCAATACTTTAGAAGCCTAAAGAGAAGGACAATGTGTTTCTCCATGTTTTTGCTTTCTGTTGCACTTTCTTTCCTCCTGATATGCTAAGATTCCTTCTCTTACCATTTCCTTTGTGTTTGGAGAGTTTCCAGGAGTCATTTTTAGGGTAGGTTTGCTGGCTACAGGTTCTCCTCCTTTTGTTCATCTGAGATGATCTCGATATGCTCTCCATTCCTCATGGATACATTCAGTGGGTGGAGAATTCTAGACTGACAATTTTTTCCTTTCAGCTCTTGAAAAATGTTGTGCCACCTCCTTCTGGCCTCCATGATTTCTGAGGAGAAACCTACTGTCATTTGAGTTGTTTCTCTTCAAAAGGAAATGCGTCGTTTCTCTCTCCCTGCATTGAAGATTTATCTTGGGTTTGAGTTGTCAGAAGTTTGACTATTATGTGACTTGGTATGAATTTCTTTGGATTTGTCTTATTTGAGGTTTGCTTAATTTCTTGAATCTGTACATTAACCTATTTTTACACATTTGGAAAGTTTTTAAGCCCTTGTTTTTCCGAGTACTTTTTCAGCCCTGTCCTCTTTCTCTTCTCTTTCCAGAACTTCCAGAACCCAGGTTTTAGCTCTTTTGTTATAGTTCTGTTCGTGTTTTCAACCTCTTTTTTTCTCTGTTGTTCAGATTGGGTAATTCTGAGCATTCTTTCTTCAAGCTCATTGATTCTGTTCTCTAACCTCTCCATTCTGCTATTAAGCCCATCCACTGAGTTTTTAATTTTGATTATTATGTTTGTAGTTCTATAATTTCCACTTTGTTCTTCTTTGCATCTTTTCTTTCTTTGATGAAACTTTCTACTTCTTCATTTGTTTCAGTCAAGTTTGCAGTTTCTCACAGGAGCATTTTAACATGGCTGCTTTTAAATCTTTGTTACATAACCCTAATCTTTCTGCCATCTCAGTGTTGGTATCTATTGATCATCTTTTTCGTTCAAGTTGACATTTTCCTGTTTCTTTGTATAAGAAGTGATTTTTTTATTGAAACCTGGACACTTACGCTATAATATTCTGGAACCTCTTTAAACATTCTACTTTTAATGGCTTTCTCTGAAACTTCTCTGGAAGGAGTGCCACCTTGTCTATGACAAGTGAGTGTAGAAGCTCAGGTTCCCTATTTAGGCTCTGTTGTCATCTGAGGGGAGTTCAAAATCCCACGTCGCCTCCACTGCCATTGTGGGTTGGTTGCTTCATTATTGCTGAGTGTTAGTGAAAGTGCTAATTCTCCATTAGGCCTCCTCTGACACCACCACGGTAAGGAGGGGTGTCTGATTGCTGCCAGGTGAGGGTAGAAGTCCAGGTTTCCCACAAGGCAAGTGTGGTTGTTATCACATAGCAGGGATGAAGGCCCTGACTCCCTATCTGCCCTGGAGAGGAGGCCTCATTGTAGTTGTGCAATGGTGGAGGTCAAGACCACTCACTCAGGCTATAATTAGGTTATAGCTTTCCTATGAAAGCTATAAATTAGTTTCATAATAGGGCTGTGTACATTGGATACTTTTTCTTCCATCTTTGTGATACTTTGCTAAGAAGAACATTTTCTAGCTCCATCCATGTAAACATGAAGGATGTTTACATCCATCCATCTTTTTCTATGGCTGCATAGATAGCCTAAGAATATGAGGAGGGGAGAAGAGGGGAGGGGAGGGGGATGGGTGGAGGGAGGGTGATTGGAGGGATCACCTCTATGGTTTATCTTACAAGGGTACAAGTGAATCTAAAAGTAGAATATAAACGTCTTAACACAATAACTAAGAAAACGACATAAAGGCTATGTTAAGCAGTTTGATGAAAATATTTCAAATTGTATATGAAAACACCACACTGTACCCCATGATTGCATTAATATACACAGCTATCATTTAATAAAAAAAGAAAAGACCACTCACTCAGTCTGTGCCGATAGTCCTGGGGGTGAGGCCACAGTTCTGTGCATGGTGCTTGGCTTTAGTAGAATGGTTATTTTCTAAAGGTTCTGTCTTGTTAGGTACTTTCCTAGTGCTTTGGCTAGAGAGAGCAGGGTTTTGTTTGCATTTTTTTAATCTGCTCCTGTTGCTGTTCCAAGATTGCCAGTTTCTTCAGGTTAAAGTCTGGGATGTGTGAAGCAAAAAGAAGACCTCGGGAATGTATTGCCCTGTTGTTCCTCAGGTCCCCAGGTCACTAGCCGTGCTTTCTTCTCTATACCAGGTCCCAGGCTCACTAGTTGCTGTGCCTTCTGTATGCCTTTCAGATTCTTCTCGGGTTTGTTATATATGTAATGACCAGGGATTGTCCTTGTACTTGGCAGTAGGAATACGGAAAATCACATCTACTGTATCTTCCTGAAATTGGAGATTCTCCAGAGCTTTTTATGTAAAATCAGAGGAGCAAAAGTTTGGAAAGAGGGCAAGTGGATGATGATGGCAATCTCCGTGAAACAGAGCAGAATAAATACCCCCTGCCTCAGAGAGCTTTAGGAAGCCAAGCCTCAGGGGAGATGCAGATTTGAATTATCACTAGACTGTGGAAGGGTGGGAGTGCACAGGGTTGCTTGCTACAAAAGGAGACATGAGAGTTACAGGGGACGCTGTGAAAAGGGTTGGGATGGACAAGAAAAGCAAGAGAGGTAAAAGCAGGACCAAAAACTTCAGAGTTGAGAATATAGAAGGGGAAAGATGTGTGCGAGGCTCATCTTTGCCAGATGACACAGGTGTGACTAGCAGGATTGCCTGTCTTAGTAGTTACAGATAAACTTGGCATCATGTCAGGGCTTAAGCACAGTACACTCTTGGCTTCCTAGTAACTGGGAAATGGCTTCTGCTACAATAGGGTAGGTAGGAGTAGGGGTGGCACCTGTAGCATTTGTATTCCATTTGCCTGGGGCACACCCAGCCCTGATAAAAATAACCTGAAATGAAGGGTTTAACTTCCAAAGTGTTCAGGAAGAGTGGCGACCATTCACTCACTCCTCAATGCGTATTTTGTCATTTTAATAAGGTTTTCAGGCAAAGCAGTATAATTCCTTTTCATCTAGACGTTGTGGGGTACATAGCTTTGGAATTTTTTGAGGACTAAAATTTGTCACCTTATGCTCAAACTGCTGGAAATCATTTAATTCTTGCAATGACCCTATAAGGTAGATACCAGCTATTGTATTAGCTCCATTTTATGCGTGAGAAGACTGGGGCTGTGGCAGAGGAATTAGAAATATGTTCAAAACCTCCAGCGAATTGAAAACTGGCATAGCCGTCTTGTCTGTTACCACATTCATGACACGAGAGTACCAAAGAATAACGTTTTCCATTCTTTCCCGAATGGAACTACAATCCAGCTCTTCTATGTACTTCAGTTGCTGGGATAAAAAAGTAATGGGTGCTAATCTTAGTCATTTCTTCCCTTGAAAATCACTGGATCCATTATCCCTATTTTTCCCTGCCTCTAAAATCGGGACAGTCGCACGAGGCTACCACCCCTCCAGCCACAGAGAACATAAGCAGTGAGATTTTTATTGCAAAACATGTTGAAAATATTGAATTTGTGCTAAATTATTATTCAACCCATAGGGAGCTGAGTGGTGGTTGCATAAGAAGGAGAAAGGCAGGAAATGGGGGGAAAACCACAGAGAAGAAAAGGGGTTGCCTAGCGAGGTGGAGCTGCAGAGAACAGAGGCCAAGGCCATTTGGAGACTGGCAGAGGTTTGTTTTCAACCTTCCCCACCCCATGTTGGCTTTAGGCCCCTAGTGCTCATGGGCTTACCTTGGGGCCTCACGGATGGCTATATCAACACCAAATAATGATTCGAGGCATCAAAAGAGCTTCTTTGGACTATTCCTCAAGATGGTTTCACCCTGTCTTTCATCTTCTCTTTCATCTACCTTTCCAAAGTTTCCCCTAGATAGTTGTCAGGTTCACCCACATTGATTTTGCTTCATGCAGACAGAGGCCCCAGCAGTTCTCTCGGAGCAGAGCTGAGCTGGCCAAGGCTCAGTGCTGTGCGTGTGCGTGTGTGTGTCCTCACAGCACAGTTCTCTTGCCTGAGCTAGAATCAGTGTCCCACAGATTACATTTATCATCACAGAGAAAGAAAAAGAAGAAAATTCAGTGCGATCCCATTATAATCCATTTTTAAACACTGAAAATTCTCCTTTCATGATGCACTTCCAGGGCGGGGCAAAATTGGGAGCCTTTTTGAGTCAAAACTGTAAACAGAAAATTCCTCATTTCTGGATTGAAAACCATCGTGGATCAACTTACGGCCTGAAAATCTGCAGATTCTCTCATCAAATCGGTGTAGAACGTGAGCAGGCTTGAGGATTTCCATGCTGTCACTTTTTTTTTCCTTAAAACTTTTCTTTTTTTCTTTCTTTCTTTTTTTATTTTTATTAAATCACAGTGGTGTGCATTAATGCAATCATGAGGTACAATGTGCTGGTTTTATATACAATTGGAAATGTTTTCATCAAACTGGTGAACAGAGCCTTCACGGCATTTTCTTAGTTATTGTGTTAAGACATTTATAGTCTACATTTAGGAAGTTTCACATGCCGTCACTTTGAAGGAAAACTTGAATAGCGGAAGACCAAAGCTCAGACTTTGTTTGTTTGCCTCTGTCTTCTTTCCCCAGAGGAATGCTGGCCCGCGCTTCTTGCCAGAGCCGAACATCCCCAGAAGCACTTCTTTCCTCTCCTCTCTTTGGAAACAACTGCATAGAAATAGACTTTTAAACAACGTAAATAAATTCACAAGCTCTTACATATCCTTTCTGCCTCTGTCTCTTCCCCTGTCCTGTACCACACCGTGGAATATACTGATGACAAATTAAACAGTTCTAGATTAGAGTTTCCAACATGGCATGTCACTACTCAGGCACGTTCAATGACTTTGATTGGTCTACAGGATAAATTCCCAAATCCTTTACATTCCTTTCTTCCACTCTTCTGTTAGACACCCTTTTAACTTCGGAATCCTCCTAAACATGCTTTCCTCCCCGCTCCTTCCTCTTACCATCTTCCTCATCTCATCCCTTGAAGGCCATCTCCCTTCTACATATCTAAAATCCTTCAGAGAAGTGTTTCTCGAAGTGTGGCTTTCACACCACCAGCAGGAACACCACTTGGGAACGTCTTAGGAATGCAAACGCTCAGGCCCCACCCCAGGCCTGTGGACTCAGAATCTCTAGGGATAGGAACCCAACTGAGTTAACAGTCCCTCAGGTTTGAGAATCCATTTTAGGTCATATCTCACATCTTTATGGAGAATTGCCTGGACTCCACAGCTTTTCCTTAAGTTCTTGAGATGCCGCCATGTTTGCCCACCTCATCTGGCAATCACTATGAGCAACTTTTTTGCAGTTAGCTACCTTTTAAGAAAGCCAAGGATGAATGCCACACCTTATTTCTTTCCTTCTTTTCTTCTCCCTTTCCTCCCTTCTCTCCCCTCTCCTCTCACTTTTCCCTCCTTCCCTTTCTCTTTTCCATCTTTCCTCTTCCACCGTAGGTCCTACCACAGCTATTCAGTTAGCAATTGCTGACTGGCTGTGCTTAGGTGGCTGAACAGCGTTCACAGTGTGTTGATAGTATCTTTGTAGTCTTGAAGTCTGTAAGAAAGACATTTCCTTGCGAAATTTGCCCTTTAGTTTTCATGTCAGAGATAGAATACCAGGGCTGATGGCTCCTGGCCCTGACTCTTCTGGCACTTACTGAGGTTTAATATTCTGGAGACATTATACATGTTGATACAGAGCAGTGATGTGTTTATCACCAATGACTAAAGCAGGTCTCAGAAAAATCTTGATTTAGAAAATTTTGTTGGCTTGGTCAGGCTATTTGAGACAAAAATTCCCTAAATTGTGAATCAAAAAGATCAAACTGATCAACTAGTATGTCCTTGTGGCTCTCAACTTATCTCTACCCAACACCCAAGGAATTGATCCTTCTCACCTTGGTGGGCATCATGGCCCCATATCATGACAGGAGCCTTCCTCTCTCCAGAGTTCACTGGCAAAATAAGGGCCATGAACGGGACCATCAGGGCCCTACTAACTTCAATATCATCCTTTATTTTTCCTTCCCTGCCCACTATGAATTTGCGTTTTGACATTTTCATCTATAAGACAAGTTGCTCTTAAATGCCATGACATCCAAAGAGAAGTTAAGAAGCAACCAGGTTGCTAAAAGTGTTCTGAGATCAAAAGGAGAGAGTCCTTTGTAATATACCTCTGGGATAAAAGGGGGTTTATGGTTTTTATCCCATGACTCTACTCTGGTCTGCAGTGCTTCAACAGGATTTGTTGTTAGTTTTTACCCAAGATTCTAACCCCCGTAGAGGAGTGAACTCCAAAACATTTTTGATCCAGTTAAAATATTTTGAGCATGAACCACCAACTCAGATATATTTGTTTCTAAATTGTATCTGTCTACTATTGCTCTGATGTCTTACCTACATAATGAAACACACAAAACTATGCTTTGAAAGGACAGGGAAAAGATAAAATGAGTATTTCTAAAGGGTTTTCCAATTGTGATATTCATCCTTCTAACATCTTCTAATAGGTCAAGAAACAATACATAGTCACAGAAAGATCCATTGCACAGGCAGACATTGTCAGGATCTAACCCCTATCTCCTTGGCTCACCTGAGCAGTCTTCTGCAAGGGAATTCCTATATAAGCAACAGCTCCCTGTCTCTCTGCGCAAAAGCATTCTTTAACTATTCAAATGTGATCAGTATGCACGAAGAAGGATTAAAGTGCTAGGGACATAACACCCCAGGAATGACTCTCAGCCAATGAGGGATGGGAGTCAGTGTCAACTTCTCATACTCCAGAGAGACAATTTGATTCCACAGTCTCTCAGATGGTCCACAGCAGGATTGAACCCTGGGTGCCCCAAGTGGTAAGCCACATATCAACATGCCATTTGGTAAGGCTTTGTTACCAAAGGTAAGGCTTTCTTACCTTTGTATAATATGTCACTTCCTTAGTCTATCACTGTGGTTCCTGGAATCACCTCCCCAATAAGTTACTTGTATCTAAATCTTTATCTTGGGTCTATGTGGGGGGATTCCCAAACTATAATTGTTAATAACATGTTAAATAGTCTCCTTCATAATTTCTATTTTTAAGTAAGTAATCTGATGAGAATGTCATTATTTTATATAACACTGAGGTACAACAAGTGTAGGGGAATTGTCTGTGCTGCCATTTTCTTCTGCTTTTGTAAGCTTGCATTAATGGTGGTACCTTGATCTATAGTTTTTTAAGTTATCTATCTATTTTGAGAGGTTTATTAGTTATAACTGGATAACATAATTTTTTATTAAATCATAGCTGTGTACATTAATGCAATCATGGGGTACAATGTGCTGGGTTTTTTTTATTCAATCATTTGTACATAGATCATAAATACATTTATGTCATTATAGGATTCAATGTGTTGACTATTTGTACAAATTGGAGTGCTTACATCCTACTAAACAACTTTTATATACAATTTGAAATGTTTTCATTTGTAAAGCTACCTAATCAGGAACATGTGAACTGAATACTTTGCAATATGCTGAAAGAAGTGATCACAAGAGGTCTGTACTGTCAAATCTTCCCAGTGCTTGACATTCCCTCCTTTCCCAAGACACCTCCAAAAGCACATGTGACACATGATTCTCTTATACAGACAGAGGAAGGCACTGGTGGCAATCTGTATCAAATAATAGTCAAACTGAATCTATCTATTCATTCCAAAGTTTTCTCTTTACACTTTAATGTATTATCTCATTTACCTTTGGGGTAATGATCACTGCATTTTGGAGAAAACTTCTCTAGAAAATCTAAGGCCATGTCTAAAGAGCCAAAGCCAAGCAGAAGATTGAGGTCAATAAAGAATGTACTAGCTAACAGAGAATCACTTACTATTGGGGGTTAAGAGGTTATGGTAGGGAGGGCAGTATTTCCATTAATTGATGCTCATGAGTCCTTAAGTTCTTTAGTTGTGTGTCTAAAGGATGAAAAAGAAGTTAGATGTGTGAAGTAGAGAAGGCTGGAGAAATTAGAGATGAGAATAAGAAGAGGAGGCTTGATTTTTGTTCTTGCCTGGTTTCGTGGCATGGTTTTGATCTTCAATGGAAAAAGGTATTGAAATCCAATATGGAAGGAGCAATTTTATGAGATACTCTGATGAGACTGAAGATAAGTCTTTGCTTTTGGGCTAAGGTGACAAAGAATATGACACAGTGAAGAATAGAGGCATTCTGTGGACTGCTGCCTAAAATAGAATGCTCTCTGCTCCTGCATCACAGATTATTTAGAGACAACAGCAAGAAGAGTGCACTTGGTAGGGAAGCTGGAATTCCCACCATCAGCAGAAGCACTGGGAAGAGGCCTTCACTCCACTTCTGAGCAGATGACATTGACAAGGGGAAGCCATTGCAAAAGTGGAGGACATTTTGATCATAGTGGATATGTGAGGCCTGCAGCTACCATACTGGTCCAAGAGCTCCCTGTGCAATCCTGCCAGATATATTTAGGAATGAATACTCAGTTGGGAGAGGGACAACTTTTCCAGAAATCTGGTGATTCTGAATAAGCAGGCGGAGTTAAGAACCAGGAAGTTCAGATTCATTTGACCTTCATATCCCCAAGGAGACATTGGGGTTACAAGAATGAGTTGGATTCTTCCACTATCAAATAAGCAAGTGACTATTTAACATCAAACAATCATTTTTCCACTTTGCTTTGGCACTGCAGAGCTGGACACACTGTATATAAAATAACAATATTTTATTCTGTTCACTTCATATTAGGGAAGTATTTGTACAAGAAGATATTTCTAAGTGCCAGTTGATGATATGCTACAGAAGAACAGATAAGGAGTGGAACTAAAATCAATAGTGATTCTTCTAAGCAGGTTTGCACAGGCCGACTTGCTTTCTGCTACCCTGCATTGCAGAATTATAGATGTTAGAGCCTGCTCTGCAAATGAGTATATCACTTCTCTTGCCGAATCATTTGTACAACACATGAATGACATTTTGTGGACCTGACCCTTAGATTCTTCCAAGCTGAGTAATAACTTACACTAACAGACTAATTCTCGCACCTGTAATTTATAAACCTGATCATTCCCTCCCAAATCCTTGCCATCTCACCTCCTCATGCAGTCATGATTTAATAGCTCAGCTGTGCGGTAAGGTCTCAAATTACCAAAGCATCATAACTTTTACTATGAATACTGTAAGACACACAAGAGGAAGCTAAGACCACTGACACCAGTTACACCTCAGGCAGAAAGATCAGCATCAACACTTTTGGAAGCTTGGTTCACATTTTCAGGATTCTGAGAAGGCATTCAATATGCTGGAGGATTGGTGGGAGTGATGACATCCCAACATCTCGAAAGCGTTAAGACTTTCTAAAGATATCTTAATCTATTTCCAGTGAGTAGTTTTCCATGGTTCAATATAACAAATAATCACAGTCCCATTGACCAAATGCATAGACTTCTTACATTGAGTAGCAAAGCAGATCTCATTTTCATCCAGGATGGTATCTACAGTTGGCTTCATTTGGGGATAGTTTTCCTGGAGGTTTTTCTTGGATTGGAGGGAAGAGGTTTCTTGTTTGGAGTTTCTTTAGAAAAAAAAAATTTCCTTCAAAAATTTAAATCTATTTTATGTTTTTCAGGGTCAAATTTTCAAAATCTAATGAAAGACTCAAAGACATTTAATCAGAAAGTGGTCAGTTTTTATCTGAAATCCTGTATATGCTACTGAAAACAAATTTTTGGCTTATGTGGAAGTGATCATGGGAGACGAAATGTAGAGAAATGTGACTTACTGGAAATTGCTATGGATAAATTCTAGAAGTCAGAAACTTCAAGGAAGGCATAAGTAATGGTTTTACAAATTTATACAAATGCCAATAATAATTTAATACTCTCTCTGTAAGAGTAAACACTCCACTTGGTAATTATTATCTCAAAATGAATTAATAAACATTAATTAAGTTCCCTCCAAGCAGCATAATTAAGAGGCAATTAATAACAGACATTTAATACTAGTCAAATTTAGTAAACATTTGTTTCTGTTGAAACTTTGTGTTCATTTGCCAGATAGGCAAAAGGTTAACTTCACTGTTGTAGTATATCTTCTAGCAAATGTTATATTTGGAGTTTGAAAGCAGCACCCTGGAAAATAGTGTGCTGTTACCATGGTCTTGGAATGTCATAATCCTCAATTCTGCAACCATCCTGCAGTTAAATGCCCTAGAAATTTGGGGCAAGCAACCTTAATGCTTCAGATCTTCTGGCTTTAATTCCATCATAAAACAAATATAATAACCTTTCTCAGCCTCTTAATGCTCTTTCCAACCTTGGCTTCAAGGCCATTCTTCAATCTTCCTAATCTCTCCTTTGACTTTGCCCACTCTCAGTGGCATAGCTAATGTATTTGAAACCTGGAGCAAATCATTTTAAAAAATGCACTTTATTTCTATGTCAAAATTATTTTTAGTATTAATTATGTAGTAATCATAATAATTGTTTCTTTGATTGCTTTTTAGTTTTAAAATAAGCGAGTAACCATTAAAATCAAAATTTGGTCTAGACAAGATGACTTATATCCATTTCTCTGCTCCTACCTGCTAACTACCTACTAAGTACAACTTATAAACCCTAGAAAAAATCAAAAGGCAACCAAAGGAACACTCTGAAAGGCGGTAAAAAGAAAGTGAACTGGTTTGGGATCCCAGGATTGTCAAGGAACAACACAGTAGCTAGGTGTCTTACATCCCCCCAACTCAACAGAAGAAGGCAATCTAGGCTTGGCATTTACAGATTACCAACCTGGCAACACAGGGCAGCCCATGAAGGCTCACTACTCCACCAGAACAAATGATAAGTCGTTCTGATGACACCAGGTGAGCCTACAGCACTGGTAAGGGGGATGGATCTTGAGTGTCACAAAAAATAAGCAGCTAAGGCCAATTCTTTCCTCCCCTGCCAGGCCTGAAATACTTCTCTTCTTCTGAGAGGAACTATATAGTAGATTGACACTGGAAAGTGGGGTTCTGCCACACACAACAAGCTGCCTGGCCCAGGAAGTATTCTTCATCCCTATGGGCCAGAGATGCCCCTCCTCCGCCCTGAGACACGAGGTGGCCTTGCCTGGAGAAATCCCCATGGCAGTCTGCCAGGGACCAATAGAAGCCCCAACAAAACTAGATAAACCAAGCACACTAAGAAGTACTGCAAAGGTTCTAAAAATTAAACTCTCACTGAAACCATAGTCCACAAAAGTAGATCAGGACCTGCATGCTAAACCCAAGCAGTGTGGTTCAATTTAAAGAGGACCTAGAGACTGCTAACATAATAGCAAAAATGTCCAGGATACAATTGATACTCATCATACCAAGAGCCAGGGAAATCACAACTTGAACAAAAAAAAAAGATAATCAACTGATGCATCTGCAAAAAGGGATGAATAGAATGCTGGAATCAGCTGACAAGGAATTTAAAGCAACTACGAAAAATGTTTTAATAAGCAATGACAAGTTCTTTTGAAATAAGTGAAAAGTAGAAAATCTCAGAAATGAAATACCCATCAGGAAAAAAATGAAATGAAAATCTTATAACTAAAAAATATAATACCAAAAATTTAAAAATTGCTAGATGGACTCAGTAGTAGAGCAAACATGTCAGAAGATAGAATCAGTGAACTTCAGGACAAATTAATAAAATGTACTCAATCTGAGTAAAAAAAAAAAAAAGAACATAGTCTCTAAGATCTGTGGAAAAACAACGAAAGATCCAAAATTCATATAATTAGAGTTAAGAAAAATAGGAGAAAGAGCCTGGGGCTGAAAGAATATCACAAGTAATGACTGAAAACATCCCAACCCAACAGAAGGCAGTCTAGGCCTGGCAAAAGAAAACACACAGATTTAAGAGGCTGAACAAACTTCAAACAGGATAAAATTTAAAAAAAAAATCCACATCAAGCAAGACATGTTATAGTTAAACTTCTGGAAACTAAAAGCATAGATAAAATCTTGAAAGCAGCCAGAGGAAAATGATGCATTACCTACCGAGGAACACCATTTGAATGGCAGGGGATTTCTGATCTGAAACCATGGAAGCCAGAAGGAAGTGGTAAAATGTTTTTCAAGTTGTGAAAGAAAAGAACTGCTAATTTAGGGTATCCGTCAAGAATGCAGGGGGACTCAAGGATCTGTAGAAGAAGGACAACCAAGAGAGTTTTTCCCTTTCAGACCTACTCTGAAATATCAGATAAAGAAAAATTTTCAAGAACTACATAGCCCTGAGAAAATAAGTAGCAGAAGATGTTAACAAATGGAGGAACATTTCATGCTCATGGCTGGGAAGACTCAACATTGTTAAAATGTCCATATTACCCAAAGCTATATACAGATTTAATGTGATCCTCAACAAAGCTCCGATGTCATACTTTGAAGAACTCGAAGGGATAATACTGCCTTCATATGGAGCCAGAAAAAAATCTGACTAGCCAATGCAATTCTAAGAACTAAAAACAAATCTGGAGGCATCATGTTACTTGACTTCAGGTTACACTACAAGTCGACAGTGATCAAAACAGCACGGTACTGGCACAAAAATAGATAGAGACCTATGGAATAGAATAGAGAACCTAGAGATGAAACCAGCCATGTATCACCACCTGATTTTCAATAAAGCAAACAAAAGCTTACACTAGGGAAAAGAATCCCCATTTAATACATGGTGCTGGGAGAATTGGTTAGCCACATGTAGAAGACGAAATTGGACCTGTACCTCTCATCATTTATAAAAATTGAGTCTCAGTAGATAAAAGATTTAAATTTAAGACATGAAACAATAAAACTGATGGTTCATGTCCTACTCATTCTATGTTTCACAGGCCATCTATAGACTTAGTTACTTTTTGGACCACTGCCCTCAGAACTTAGAATTCCCTCACTTCTAATATCAGAACTGTCAATTCCAGTGAAACAGTCTTCCCACTTTACTCTCCATGTAAAGAACCTGCAAAAACAGAGGTGGATATGGAGCTGCAGAGAATTTGTTTTCTTCTACTGCCCTGGGCTGGAACCCTTCTACTTAATCTGAGAAGCCTCACAGTTGTTTTTTTTCAGCCTGATATTTGTTCAGATTTTGTAGAGCCCTGATCTTTTTAAAAACCTATAAAAAGTACTGAAGAATGTCTTTCATCCAAGCCAAGAGGATGTTTTCAATAAACCCAACAATCTTTAAAAACAAAACAAAACAAAACAACTTCTAGAAGAAAGTGTAGGGGAAAGTCTTGACAAAATTGGCCTGGGAAAAGATTTTATGAAGAAGACCCACTTGGCAATTGCAGCAACACCAAAAATAAATAAATGGGACCTGATTAAGCTAAAAAGCTTCTGCACAGCTAGGGACGCAACAACTAAAGCAAACAGACAGCCTTCAGAATAGAAGATATTTACATGTTACAAATCTGACAAAGGGCTGATAAATAGAATCTACAGAGAACTCAAACTAATCAACAAGAAAAGAACAAACAACCCCATTTATAAGTGGGCAAGAGACTTGAACAGAACTTTCTCTGAAGAAGACAGACAAATGGCCAACAAACACATGAAAAAATGTTCATCATCCCTGATTATCAGAGAAATGCAAATCAAACCACCCTGAGATATTACCTAACCCCAGTGAGAACATCCCACATCACAAAGTCCCAAAGTTGCAGATGCTGATGTGGATGTGGAGAGAAGGGAACACTTTTCCACTGTTGGTGAGATTGCAAACTAATACATCCTCTATGGAAGAAATTATGGCAAATCCTCAAAGAGCTAGAAGTAGGCCTTCCATTTGATCCTGCAAGCTCATTACTAGATATCCATTCAGAAGAAAAAAAAATTATTTTGCCATAAGGACATTTGAACTAGAAGGTACATTGCAGCTCAGTTCACAATTACCAAGATGTGGAATCAACCCAAACACCCGTCAACACATGAATGGATTAATAAACTGTGGTATACGTATACCAGGGAGTACTATTCAGCCTCATAAAAGATGTAGACTTTACATCTTCTGTACTTGGATGGAGTTGAAGCACATTGTCCTTAGTAAATTATCTCAAGAATGGGAAAGGAAGTATCCAATGTACTCAATAGTAATATGAACCAATAGAAAAACAACTACACAACCACAGGAGAGAAAAACACAATTCAATTCTAATGGGGGGAGAGAAGAGGAAGAAAAAGGGAAAGGGGAGAGATACCCTTATAATGTAAGGGCATACAGCACCCCCCGTATTGAAGGGTTCAACTACAACTTCAATTTTACCTAAGAAACACCAACAGTGTAACCTAATCATTTTTACCATCATATTAATCTAAAATAAAAAATAAAAATGAATCAAATGACTCGGCATCAGGTTATAAAAGAAATAAAGCCTTGCCGAAGTCCTTAAAATATACTTTTCCACTGATAACCATGAGAGTCAAACAAAACAAAATAAAGTGGAAAAACAAGCAAGTCAACAATTTTTTTTTTTTTGCAGTTTTTGACTGGGGCTGGGTTTGAACCCACCATCTCCGGCATATGGGGCTGGTGCCCTACTCCTTTGAGCCACAGGCACCACCCACAACAATTTTTTTTTCAAACAGAAAGTAAATTATAAAAGAAGGACTTTGGAGCATCAAGAAGGAGGAAAGAACAATAGAAAGAGAAGAAATATGGGTGAATATAATAGATTATTGTTCTCTTCACAAGTTTTCTAAATTTTATATTGGATGGTTTAAACAAATGTTATTATACCACTTGATCAACTCAAGATAATGATATTTGAAATCAATCAGATTAGAGCACCCTAAATGGAAGTAAAGCTTCTACACTTTACTTGAAGTGGCAAAATGCTGATGGGAGTAGACTATGATACATCATGTATCTATACTGTAATACCCAGAAGACCATTAAGAAAGGTATATGAAGAGATATACTCAGAAACATATAAATAATCCAAGATGGGTTCTCAAAAGATGTTCAAGTAACCCATAGGAAGGCAAGAAGAGAAGAATAAGAAACAGGGGAAACAATCACAAAACAGATAATAAAATGGTAGACATACCAATAAGTCCTTTACATGTAAATGGTCTGAATACACGAATAAGAAGGTAGATATTGGCAGAGCGGATTTTAAAAATGACACAACTATATTTGATTTACAAAAGCCTCACCTCAAATTCCATGACATAGGTAGGCTGAAATTAAAAGGATGGAAACAGATATACTATGCAAATATTAATTAAAACCTTTAGGAGAGGCTATGTTAATTTAAGGCAGCGATTCTCAACCTGTGCGTCATGACCCCTTGGGGGGTCTCCTGCATATCAGGTATTTACATTACTATTCATAACAGTAGCAAAATTACAGTTATGAAATAGCAATGAAAATAATTTTATGGTTGGGGGTCACCACAACATGAGGAACTGTATTAAAGGGCCATGGCATTAGGAAGGTTGAAAACCACTGATTTAAGGTAAAGTAGACTTCAAAGCAAATAAAATTGTTAGACGCAGAGAGGGACATTATATAATGATAAAAGAGTCAATACACCAAGAAGCTATAGTACTTTTAAATATGCATGCGTCCAACAACAAAGCCTCAAAATTAATGAAGTATAAACTAATACAGCTGAAAAGAGAAATGGATAAATTCACAATTATAGTTAAAGACTTCAATACCTCTGCCTCAACAACTGATTGAATTACTAGACAGAAAGTCAGAGAGGACACAGATCTGAAGAACACAATCAACCAGCAGGATCCTATTGACATATATAAACATGCCACTCAACAACAGCGGAATACACATTTTCCAATCATCCATGCGATAGTCTTTGAGACAGACAATATCTCAAGCCATAAAGCAAATTTCAATAAATTTGAAAGAGTTGAGAGCATTCACAGCATGTTCTCTGACCGTAATGGAATCAACCTAGAAATCAGTAACAGGAAAAAACAAAAAAAAACCCAGAGGAAAATCTCTAAACACCTAGAAATTAGGCAGTGCACGTCTAAGCAATCCCAAGGACATCTCCAATGTTAGGTTATTTTGGTTTAACGTGCAGATTAAATCTAATGCTTCTTTGTTAATTTTCGGTCTAGATGGTCTATCTAATGAGACATTGGGGGAGTTGAAGTCCTCAACTATTATTGCATTGGAATCTATCTCTTACTCTAC
>CAUYTI010117427.1:0-18469 GCA_963575145.1 Galago senegalensis | reverse complement strand
GGGGAGTCGGGGCTCTGCCGCCAGGTGGGCCGCGGGGTTGTGAAGTCAGGTTGGAGGCGGGGTTGCGATTTCAGGTTGGAGGCGGGGATGTGATGCCCGGTGGGAGTCCGGGATGTGATGTCAGGTGGGAAGACTGGGGTGTGATGTCCGGTGGGAGATTGGGATATGATGTCAGGTGGGAGGTGGGGATGTGCTGACAGGTGGGATACAGGGATCCGATGTCAGGTGGGAGGCGGGGATGTGATGCCAGGTGGGATACAGGGATCTGATGTCAGGTGGGAGGCGGGGATGTGATGACCGGTGGGAGACAGGGATCTGATGTCAGGTGGGAGGCGGGGATGTGATGTCAGGTGGGAGGCAGGGATGTGATGTCAGGTTGGAGGCGGGGATGTGATGTCAGGTTGGAGGAGGGGATGTGATGTCAGGTGGGAGACGGGGATGTGCTGTCAGGTGGGAGGCAGGGATGTGATGTCAGGTGGGAAGACAGGGGTGTGATGCCAGGTGGAGACGGGGATCTGATGCCTGGTGGGAAACAGGGATGTGATGTCAGGTGGGAGGCGGGGATGTGATGTCAGGTGGGAGACGGGGATGTGATGCCGGGTGGGAGACGGGGATCTGACGCCAGGTGGGAGGCGGGAATGTGACGTCAGGTGGGAGACGGGGATGTGACATCAGGTGGGAGGCGGGGATGTGATGCCGGGTGGGAGACCGGGATGTGATGTCAGGTGGGAAGACGGGGGTGTGATGTCAGGTGGGAGGTGGGATGTGATGCCAGGTGGGAGACGGGGATGTGATGTCAGGTGGGAGGCGACCATTTTCTCTATACTGTTTTCACTTCATTTTTCTGGCTTTTTCATGTTGTTGGATCCATTTACCTATGAACCTATTCATTAATTCATTTATTTTTTTCCAAATGTAACTTTTGAAACTATAAATTATTTATATCTTCAGTAATCTTAAATTTTTAACATATTCATGTGTCTGGGTCTAAAATTAATCAATATGACAAATCTCTTTCTAACCAGTAAGTGATAAAAGACACACAGAAATACTATATAAACATGAATTCCAGGCCCATTTTCCATGTCATCATTGTGTAGTATTTTATTTTCACCTTTGTGAAAATTGAGAAATGACTTGATATTGTTGCTCTTGTCTGAATGGCTGTTCCCCTGCATGAAAATTCATTTGTTGAAACCCTAACCACTAAAGTGATGATATTAAGAGGTAGGGTCTTGGGATGGGGGGTGATTAGGTCATGAGGGTGGGACAGTCATGAATGGGATTAGTGCCCTTCTAAAGAAGGATCCAAAAACACACAGTAAGAAGGTGCCACCTAAAGGCCTTGACCAAACTCTTAATCTGCTGGCACCTTGATTATGGACATCCCAGCCTCTGGGACGTGGAGAAACAGATTTCTATATTTATAGGATATTCCATTTACAATATTGTGTTAGAGCAGTCTGAACAGGAAATGCATTCCAACAAGTGGATTATAGTCTAGTTTAAATATCTTCATTTATAATGTATAAATTTAATATAGTTGAGATTTTTTTCAAGGACTTCAATTTAAATAGCCCAATTTCATTACAATATTTTAAGGACTCATGGAAAATTGGAGAGAGTAAACTTCTTACATGCCTTGCACTCTACTGAGGGGAGGAGATAGAGATGGAAAGACAATAGGCAGACGAGTCCCCTTCTGTCCCAAGTTCATGATTGTACAGCCATCCCTAGGTGACTGTGTTGCATTCTGTCAAAAGAAAGTATTTTTAGCTCCTCCTACTCTAAGACAGCCCTGCCTCATTCACCAGGGCACTTAGTCACTGTGAGCTCAGGGCCAGTTCCACGACATAGATTAGAGAATTAGGGGGGAAAATAAAACAAAACCCCAAAACCCAAACCAGCAAAGATCTATTGAGTATTGGAAACTGATAAGAACAAACTTTCATTTTTCAATGTATAGGAAAGAATAAACATCCTTCAAGTTACTAGTTTTTTTGTTTTATTTTTTCTGAGACGGAGCCTCAAGCTATCCCCCTGGGTAGAGTGCTGTGGCATCACAGCTCACAGCAACCTCCAACTCCTGTGCTCAAGCGAGTCTCCTGTCTCAGCCTCCCAAGTAGCTGGGATCACAGGCACCCGCTGCAACACCTGGCTAGTTTTGGGTTGCAGCCATCATTGTTGTTTGGCAGGCCCGGGCTGGACTCAAACCCGCCACCTTAGGTGTATATGGCTGGTGCCTTAGCCACTTGAGCCACAGGTGCTGAGCCTCAAGTTACTAGTTTAAGGTAAAATTTGAGAACTAAATAGAAAAATAAAACCATGTATACAAATATAGAATTACATACATAAATACATAGTAAACTTGGGCATATTAGTGAAATGGCTAGTAATATTTTCCCCTTAGTTTAGATACAATTAAACATATTAAAGTCATTTTAGAAGAACTAAATTTGCCTATAAGAATAAGTAATGAAAATCATCATGAGGGGCCACCTCCCCGGGCAGAGTCCTGGGAAACAGGTGTGGAAGCTCAGTTTTGAGTCGGGGTCTCATCTACTTCTCTGCTGACTTTTTTATACACTGAACTCAATGACCTAAGCTTGTAAACCTCCCAGGCAGAGTCCTTTTGATAGAGGCCTATTAATATCTACTCTTAGGGAACAGTTATTTAAAGGTTTGAATTAAATGAGATTCTTGGACAAGACCCTCTAGCTTCTAGAACTGTTTCTGGACACCATCGACTCACACCCTTTCCCATTAATGGTGTGATTATCGTGCTGTGCTCGTGTTTTTCTCAGTTTCATTAGGAAAAAAAAAAAGAAGAAGAAGAAACTCTTCAATTTGTTTCAAACCTACTAACTCATAAATAATAATATACTTAAACTTTTTGGAACTTTTCTCTTTGGAAACTAAAAATAGGAGTTTCCTATGTGATTATTCTTTGTGAGTAGTGTGGATATTCTATTATTCACCACATTCACATTTTTTTTGTTACATTTGGAGAATGTAACAGCATCCTCCAATTCTCACATAGTTGTCAGCAATTTGACAACTATTTGAACTTTATTCAGTGTTTGAATTTTTGAATAAAAGCTCACAGGCTTGATGCAAGGGGGAGGTAGGAGACATTACACTTGGGTGGTTGAAGATTTAACTGTGGGTGCTGAGACTTTACCTAGGAGAGTTTCACATCACTTTGTGAGGAGGCGCCTCAGTCTCTCACCTCCCCTAGGAGGGATTTCATCAAAATTTTCAGTAAAACCTCTCCCTTTACTTAGAAACCTCACTATCAGGTAATAATGAGAAAGGGAGTCAACATTTGTGGAGCGTCTGAAATGTCTGAGATACGGTAGACTCAGGGACCTGACAAACACCAGGGAGGTAGCATACTTCGAGGGTCTGGAAGTCTGCTGTTGACCCTTGGAGGAAACCCAGGACAAATATACCTAGAAAGGAACCAGTTAGGGGACTAGCAAATTCACAAGAAGAAAACTTATCTTTAGGAGAGTAAGAAGATGGAACAATAAGACTCATTTATTTTCTTTTTATTACTATTTAATGAAACAGCCACAAGCATCTTGAGAATTCTTCTCTGCTTCTTGTTGCTACAAAAGCTGATTATCATGGACAGGTCCTGTTCTTCTCACTGGACAGCCACACAGGGACACGCTGACCCTGACCACCATGGACAGGTCATGTTCCCTTTGCTGGACAGCCAAACAGGGACACACTGACCCTGACCATCATGGACAGTCACATCCCCCTCGCTGGACAGCCACACAGGGACACACCGACCCTGACCACCATGGGCAGGTCACGTCCCCCTCCCTGGACAGCCACATAGGGACACACTGACCCTGACCACCATGGACAGTCACGTCCCCCTCTCTGGACAGCCACACAGGGACACACTGACCCTGACCACCATGGACAGTCACGTCCCCTTTGCTGGACAGCCAAACAGGGACACGCTGACCCTGACCATCATGGACAGTCACGTCCCCCTCGCTGGACAGCCACACAGGGATACACTGACCCTGACCACCACGGGCAGGTCACGTCCCCCTCTCTGGACGGGGGATACATTGAAGATCACAGGTTTTAGAAAACTGGAATGCAGCCTCTGGCTACAGAGCCACAGAAAACATTTGCATTTCCGTTTCCTACTTTGAAAGATAAATGCCAAGACTTATGTGTTTCCATTAGCAGAAGTGCTTACTCAGAGTGGACAAAGTTTAGAGAAAATTAAGTCACTGGGGACACTGAGGAGTTCGGATATGACTTCAAAGCAAGGCAGGTTTGGAACTGTCAATATTTTTACCACCCTCAAACTTGGGATTTGTTTCCTAGACCATGCTAGCATTGAATTAGGCAGACTTCACTCTCTTAGGTAAGTTCCCTTCTATGAGAGAAATGGCACACGTCCTGTGGGTGGCCTGCAGATGCTTCTCTATGTCGTGACAATTTATCTTTCCTGATGTCACTATACCTATTTTCCTCTTCCAGACAAGGAAAGGTCTTGCTATGTTAGATTAGGTTTCAGAGCCAGAAAGGAAGGCTTCATCTTGCAGTGGGTGTGTGAGGCACTCTCCATGGGGACGGTTCCTCACAGCAGGAGAGAGTAAGAGTCTCTAAAATCTCTCTCTGCTTTGGACAAGGGCAGATTAATTGAGCATAATGTTGAGTTGGAGGTAGAAATATTAAGGCTGAGACAATCTCAGAGGTCCCTGACGACTGACCTGAATGTGTGCTTTCTGCTTTCCCTGCTGAGTGTCTCTGCAAACAACTCTGTTCTGTGTGACGCATATTGGCAGTTCTCTCCTTCCAGCCTCTGACTCCTCTGCGCTCCCCGTCAGGCACCAGCAAACGCACCTTCTCTCCCTTATGCTCTTCACTGCATTTTATTACCACTATTTTTACCCGTTTCAACATTGGTGCATTAGGAATTGCATCTGTGTACATCTCAGAAGTGCTATTGTCCCAGGAGCAGATGAGCAGGGTCTAAGAAGGAAGATGCTTGTGCCTTGAGTCCTTCACACGGACTTTACCTCGACAACCCCCCAAATACGAAAATGCCCGTGTGGGAGGAAGACGCTGTTCTTTCGTCTGTTCCCTTCCTGCCTGGTTCAGCAGGTGAGTGGGTGATGAAAATCTGTCACTTTCCTGTTGCAGATGCAAAGGGAAGGCCCTGCTCATGGTGGGATTTTGACCTAGGTTCTTATAACCTCACTCTGATCCTCAGATGGTAGCTTTGCTGTGAGGGCATGTGATTCATTAAACAGCATATGGGGTGTACGGGCAAACAGCAATAATTCACCACCAAATCCTTCACAGCATCCAACACGAACAAGATTGGGGTTGGGATCACTGTTCAATCGAACATTGGGCTTGTCTGGGCACCTTTTCTTAAGTATGCAGGGTGGCCATAAAGTTCGTGTGCAGTTTAAAATATGGCCACCCTGTATTTAAAGACAGGTTAAGCTTAGTTATTTTTAGAAATAATAAAGTTCTGAAAAGATCTGATATCAGACTTTCTGTGAACTGTGACCAACTTCATATACGTATTGTATAAATATATACACATATAAAACTGCAAAAAATACTGAGTGTTTCTAGTCTTATCTTACTTGAGCAATAGTATTTTGAGTTCTTAAGTGAGAAAAAGATAACTATATAAATTGTCTCAGTTTTTCATGAAAAAACCATGATGGCATCTTTCTGAGTAAAGCACAAATTGTGCAAGCAATAAATAAAATTTACTTCTGGGATGCAGTTAAATCCAAACCGGTGAGACTGTCATTGATGTTTCCATTAGGTAAGAAACTGGAATTTTAGAGACGCCTTTCAGCAAAGGGCATTCTCTTCGTCATGCTGTCAATTTCGAGTTTTCTTTTTGATGATAAGTAAGTAATCTGTTAAAGGCATATTTTAGCAAATTGAATATGTTGTAAATTTCTTGACCTAAAAAGGGGAAACTAATTCAAGAAACACCCAGGTCTTCTAAGATCCTGGAGTTAAAGATTTGACATATCTTTTTTTCATCCTCAACTCAATTAATTTATATTTGGTGGAGTTTGTGCCTTTAATTCAGACGTACATTTCAATTTTAAAAGTTATCTATAAGAAAACAAATTTACAAAACAGTTCTTAAGGACACTAAAGGTTTCTACTGCCAGGGACTGGCCGAGGGAGCCGTCCACAGCGCTTGCCTGAGCCGCCGATCTCTTCTATCAGGACACAGTCTGGGGCATAGCACATGTGGAATGAGACCCCTGGCCTTGACTCAAAGTGTCTGCCTTAGTCACACATCCAGAGCTATTTCCAGCATATCAGCTCATGAATGGCCTTGTCTGTTCAATACTTCACACAATCAGCTTCTTCCTGTTTTTCTCATTACTTAGAATTTCAATCAAGCCCTTGAAGACACCCTTGGGGATGCTCATTTTCTTAGTAAATTATCTTGAAAGATGGTGGTTTAGACTCTCAGCTTTGATGAAGTTAACTATTTATGCACCACTGAAAACACTACACTGGGGACTTTGGGCACAGTCCTCGTCCACTGCTCAGGCCCAGTGAGAAGGGTGGCTGTGCCTGGGACGCGCCTCTCTGTGTGGAAGGTGCAGAGCCAGGCTCCAGCCAGGGCGCCGCACTCGCCCTCAGAGTGGGCGTCGAGTGGGTGACTTTTCCACCACTTGATATTCTGGTTTCCCAAAGATTTCTTCCTGATTTGTAAGATATTATTGTATTTGAATTTTTTCAAATCGTAAGAATTTGCTGTTGATGCCATTTCAGTTTTTTACCAAATGAAAAGCAGGAGTTGGTCTACGAAGCCCAGAAGCCTTTTCTCTCGGTTGTAACTTGGAGGAAATGATATTGCTGTGATCTGCTGCATGAGCTGCTGCAGAGAATTTGCATAGATGCCAGTTGTTGATAGAAAAATGCAAAGTGTAAAGGAAATTGAGAAGAGGTTTATTCTGGGCCGAATGTGTGTAACCACAGACTGGGGGCAAGTTCTCAAGAGAGCTTGAGGAAACGCACCTGAGGTGGCTGGATTACAGTTTGGTCTCAGACATTCCTAGGGACGGGAATTATGGGTAAAATCATAATTACTACAGAAAGGTATATAACTGGTTCATCCTAAAAGGTGAGACATCACAAAGCTTACAAGTCATAGGTGGGTTTTAGGGATTTTTTAGTTGTCAATTGGTTGAAAGAATTAAGCCTCTATAAAGACCTGGCGCCAGTGCACAGGCCTGTACGAGTTAAGGTGGGGGCCTGCTAGGATGCCTGGTTAAGGTAAGGGGTCTACCGCCTCTCCTGTGGTGCTATGCTGGAGTCAGGTTGGGAAATAGGCCACATTATATCAGGAAAATAAAACCCGCTTAGTGAGATCTTACTGTTTATAGGTGTGACTTTACTAGGCCTTCTAAGGAAAAAAATGGGAGCCAAAACCAAAAGTGAAAGTTCAGCTGTGGCAGTGACATCGGAGCTCATTTTATTATTTGAACGAAGCATCATTTTATTTGTTCACACATTCATTTATTTAAGAAATATTTGCTAGGCATCTAGTAGTTTCCGGATACTGGATATAATATAGAAAAGAAAGTTTTGAGCCTCATGGAGCAGGTATTCTGATGAATAAAAAGTAAGTGAAAGCCTGAAACTTAATATGACTCCAGATGGAGAGTGTAATAAAGGATTTAGTCCAGTAGAAAAGGCACAAAGTGGAAAGGGTGGGTGTGGCTTGCTATTCTCGTATCCTCACTTCGCTGCTCTGTTCTAAGTCGCAATACGTGTTAACACTTCCAGAGCATACGACTACACAAAGAATTCTCTAACTATGAGTGACTTGTTTTGTTTGGTTGTGAGAGAGGAAGGTTTTTAGGATGCTTCCTAGAAAGATTGGGATGGAAAGAAGTTTCGGCTCTGATCACTTAGTAATAATTTCAATCCGACTGTGTCCCCCATGGGGCTGTGAATTACCCTGCACCCTTGCAGGGGGTGTGGATGTGAGATTCTGTTACAGCTGACTTAGCTTGTGCTTTTGTTGGCAAGAACTTTGCCCAACAGAGGCACCGAGTCTCCTAGAGTCATTCACAGAAGAGAATAAAAATAATGTGAAAAGCCACATAAACATCACTCTACTTTCCTTGGGTTGGGCACAGTCTAAGCTGAGGTGAAAGAGTAGCCCTGGTGACAGTGAGCGCTCACATGTGGGAAAGACGACGCCTTTCCAGGGGCTGATGATGGCCGGAGAGTGTGTGGTTCTCATTCTGGTTCCTCCTCCCAATGGGGCCTCCTTTGCTTCTCTGTCCACAGCAGGAGTTGGTGGCAACCTTCCCCCACTGGAAGCCGCAGACAGGTCAGAGGGCTGTGCCCCAGAGCTATCCTGCTCAGAGACATGCTCATTCATTATCACACGGAGTTCTTATTGGGGGGGGGTGTCATGATCTCTTTGATCGCATTGATAATAATTACATCAAACATTTATCTCATTCTTCCTATGGGTTTATCTTCACTATTTCAACAGTTTCTAGAATTGCAAATATCAAAGTTATATTTCTCGTTCTAAGTGCATTTTCTCTAACAATGGATTCAGTCACAATGCTCTCTCTTCATGCTATTATAAGGGTATGAATTTATACACTGCAGGAAGACAGACAATGTCCCAGCACTGTACTAGGCAAACAAGGGACCATGGAAGATGAGGAAACAGTTAAATGTAAAACAGACAGTGGCACCAATGCCCTTTTTCCATGGAAGTAGCAAATATGCATGTTGGCGTGTATTATATGAGCATAGAAAAAGCCAAGAACCAATGCCCAGTGCTGAGTTATCAGATTATTCCATTGCCCTGAAGGCCACACTGGTCACTTGATACTATGTAGGATACTGTGAAAACAGTGTCCCCTGGAGATCTCAAAGTCAGCCCTGTATTCACATTACAGTCCTTTACCATTTTGTTAAGGAAAAAGTTAACTAAAGTAACCACTCTCTCTTTCACGTTCTTCACCTCTCTCTCTCCCAAATCACCCCCAAAATAGTGGCAATAGGATAACCATTTATTACACTCACAGATTAACAGATTAAGGAATTCAGACTCGGCAGAGATGAATGACTTATCTTTGTTTCTTGGAGACAAGAGCCTCAGTAGGACCCTTGAGGCTGGTCCAGAAGCCCCTGAAGGCTCATCTGCTAACGTGTCTGGAGGTTCCTGACGGCTTCTTGGTATTGGCTGCTGCCTTAGCTTTTCTCTGCTTGCTTGGTGCCCAGGCTCTAAAGACAGAGATATAAAGAGAGAGAGAGAGTGACAGGGAGAGAGGGGACACTACCTGAAGCCCATACTGACTCGTGACAGGCAAGTGGCATCAGTGGCATCACATCAGCACATTCCAGTCTCAAACTCTTGCCCCAGTTTGAGGAGACAGTGAAATAGAAGGCGTGCCGTGTGGAGATCAGGAAGGTTCTGGAAGAGCGTGCAGGTCAGAGGCCCTGCAGTGTTCATTTGGAAAAAAATACAATCTGCTATGAGCAAAGGTAGCAAGTTGTCAACCTGGTACCTCAGAAGGACATGAAGAAGAAGATTAGCTTTTCTTTTATACTTGTTGATTTGTTGACATTACATCTTCAATTTAGAAATGTCCAAGGAAGTGCTTGTTAAAAATAAAAAAGACAACTAGAAACCCCAAGAACTAGAAACACAGAAACATGGGCTTGAGGAAGTGAAGAGGAAGGCGCCCTCGCTGAAGAGAGCACAGAGATCACAAAGCAACAGGACGAGCCGGGGGAGAAGGAAAGGAGCGTAAAGCACAAAGACAAAGTTAAAACACCTTAGCAGACGTCGGGAAGAGCAGCGTTTACACCGCGGGATGTTGAGGAAGCGGCACGTGCTCCCGGTCATGAGCTACTGGAGACAATTCCAGAAGAGAGTTTGGGGGATGGGAGACGGAAAATGGAGGTCCCTGGGAGAGGCACTGGCAGAAATCCAGACAAGGGTAAAAATAGAGAATTATACACAATGATTTCTTCATCTCAAGAGAGATCTAAGCCTTTATCAAATGCCTCGAGGATGAGGAAGAATTTTGACAATCCCACCTCTGTGGGCACGTTGCTGCATTGCTGGTGGTAGACTGTTTATTTTGACATTCTGCTCTGGGTCATTTCAGGGACAAGGACAGAATTTCAGAAGTATGTGTTTAGTTAAGATTACAGACCGGAGAGAAACCAGGATATTCACCTGATATTGTGAGGTCAGAGAGATGGAGAAAAACAGAGTGTGAGATGACCCGCATTATCTAAGCCGCAAAAACATTTATAATCCAAAATTCCTATGACTAATTCATGATAAAAGTCAGAGCAATAACAAGATCGTGCTCTGTTTGAATTAAGCACTATTCCAAGAACGCTAATTCATTCAATCCTCCATGGTAGTTAAAGTGACGCGAGGAGAGGAAACAGGTGCCTCTTCTCACTCTTCCCCAGTCTCACAAACATAGAGGTCCACCCGCCCGAAGAAACTAGAAAAAGAACAGCAAATTAAGGAGAAACCAATCAAAAGAGAAGAAACAATGAAGATGACAGCCGAATTCAATTAAATTGAAAACAGAACCGCCATAGAGACAATCAATGAAACAAAAACCCAGGCCTTTGATAATGGTCTAGCCGGGCGGATCAGAGGAAAAGAGAAAGTCCACCAATGAGCAATGTCAGGAATAAATGAGGGAAGTGATTACAGACTATGCAGACATTAAAATGACAGTAAATATACGCCAGACCATGTCATGCTTATGAATTTGATCAAATTATTTGAGATGCTATCTATCAAGCTCATTCGAGAACAGACCAACTGTTGTCATGAACCCTTTAAAGAAATTCAGTGTGCAATCATAAAACTCGCAAAGAGAGAATTCCAGGTCCAGATGGCTTTGTTGGGAAATTGTACAGCTGATCTGCTGGCTCCCAACCTCCGCTAGTCCAGGAAGGACTGGGGCAGATGTTTGGTGGCACCCGGAACTGTCACAGTTTGATAGAAAGAACATCAGGAGAACCTGATAATGTCCACGCTGGTCCTCAGGCAGGATTTATGACCCTCTTGACCCAGAATTTATGACTGTCTTTTAATTTAATTAAGCAATCGATTGATTTAATGATATAATGGTTCTGCTGCCCCACTCACCAACCAGAGCGTTGCCAATAGCACAGCCACAGACATGTGCCTAGCCCACCCCACTGCCTGCTGATACGGGTGCGATACTGGTCACTGCACTGTGACAGTGATCTGGGAGAACAGGAGGAAATTCTCTCAGGTGGCCTGTGTGATGCTAAGTGATAATTTCAGTGGCATTCAAAGGGTCATTTGACCATAGTCAGTATTCCTTCCAGATTAAAATAAGAAAAAAAGCAAGTATGTGAAAACCATTAAGGAAGCTTGAAGTAAAAAGTTCTTTAATATTATAAATCACCTCTATTTGCATAAAGAACAAATATCTTCCTTAAGATTTTAAACAGGGCAGCGCCTGTGGCTCAAGGAGTAGGGTGCTGGCCCATATACAGAGGGTGGCAGGTCCAAGCCGGCCTTAGCCTAAACTGCAAAAAAAAAAAAAATTTAAACAAACTTATTGACTTTCTTTATCATTTATCAACTTTAGAAGTTTTTTAATTATATAAAACAGAAAACAAAAATGAAGTATGACTTTCTTTCTATAAACATGAAAACTACATGTAAGTCTGTGTAGGCTCTGAGATTCCAGTTGAAAACTGCAGAAAAATCACTAAACATAATTTAAAACAGTGTAAAATTCAATGAGAGACCTCTGCGTACGGCAGGTGCAAAAGTCAAGAGTGTCCTTTCCTCCCGGCTGTTACTGTTTATACACCTACCACGGTGACCAGCATCCCCTTCCTAGTAGCCTTGAAAGTAGAGAATATGGGAACATCTATTTAAATAGAAATGTCTAGAAAACCCAGGAAGAAAATGTCAAATCTTATTTGAAGGCTGACTATGTTTTAGATAAATAGGCATGCCATATTTTAAAACATTTAAAATCTTCAAATTGTTGTACAGATTAAACAAATTCTTTAATTTTTAACTTTTTAAGTTTAATCACAATACAAATTCTTTGTTACTGATACCTACTCAACAGTGGTTATACAAAGAAAGTGTAAGACAGAAGGGCAGAAAATATTCAAAACCGGGAGAGCGCACCTGATTGTCGTGGTGGCCAGAGAGTGACAGAGATGTGAACGGGTGAAACAGAAGAAATTAGGAAACAATTAGCATGTTTTCTCACCAGTTTAATACCTTAAAAAACATGATTAAAAAAAAAACACATGATTTTATGTCTGTTTATAGTTTTCTAACGCTAAAATTGAAAAAACTGGTTAACTACGTAAGAAAAATAGTTTTCTTCTTATAGTAGTCTAAAATAAATCTCAGCTAGAATAAATATCTAATAAAACTATTCATGAAATATAAAGACTGGATGGACAAAGGGACACGTTCGATCCCAAGGGCAAGTGAAAATTTCAAGTCCTAAAACAAAAGAGTCAGAGAGATAAATTAAAGCCCTCTCTATGTAAAATTGCTATGTAATTTTAAATTTCAGAACCTCAAAAAAGACATCATAATCAAAAATATTTGCAGAAAAGGATAAAGATTAACAAAATCAGTATTTATATATAAATTTTATGCAGAGTCCAATATCAAATACAGAGAACCTATTGTTGAAGACCCTTCTGCATACTGACCGTAGTCGTAGTCCCTGTCCCAAGCTGCCCCTGCACACACGCTCATATTTGGGGATGTCAATTGCGACTGAAAAGACCCCAAGAATGCAGGAAATGTGCGAACTTTCGCAGCTCACAACCCTTCTGTTTAGGAATTGTTTATTCTCTTTTTATGGTCCTAGATTAAAACAGAAAAGGAAAAATCTCAAATAAGGAAAGTTTAGCAATAGTCACTATGTGCTTGCCTCCTTTAATATGAGAAAAGCTATGTAAATAATTCAGAGAGTGGAGAGAGAAGAGACCCAAGAAAATATTCCAAAATTGTAATAATACTTTGGATAGCTCAATAATAGAATTATTGATTATTCTTATTATGTTTTTAACACTTTCACATGTGTTTGCTTATTGAAGACAATTGGCACAGGCATTGATAGTATCATGAGAATAGTAATCAATGAGTGATCCATCTTAATGCTCATAATCCCAGTCACTCTGTGGTTATTTAGAATTCCTTTTGCAACAATAGTGTTTAACTGCTAAGTGCCTGGATTTTGAAGCCAGAGGGAAAAAGTCTATGGAGTTTTCGAAGATTTTAGAAAAATATTATTTGCATAGTGATGAAAACAGAAGGACCATTCTAAATCTAGAATTACATTTTATAGCTTGATATTTTATTTGCTTTTGACTTCTATATGTCTTAAGAGGTTAGATTTTCCCCAAAATTCTTATAAAGTATATTTTTACTTTTAGTATAAATTATAATATGCTTATGTCTATGACCACATAAATATTAATATTTCATTGAGAGGAGTGTAGTGAAGGAGAAAAGACCACTGAACTGAGAACCAAAAATCTATCTCTTCCTCCAGCTGGGTAATCTGACTGGATATGACATTTAACTCTTTGGAGCTTCAATTTTCTCAAATGCAAAATTTAGAAACAAAGTGTAGGATTTTCTGACTTATATTTTAGGACAAAGGCCACATGGCTTAGGTTTAAGTGCGAGCCTTTCACCAGGGCAGTGATACACATAAGTGAGATATCTGAGTTAAGAAAGACATTTTTTGCCCCTTTGTTTTCAGCCTAACACCAGATCCAGCTTGCTTTCCCTCAGCGTCTACAGCTAAACTGTAACTTGAAAGAATTTATGTGGCTCACTGAGTAATAATTGCAACATTTTCCATGGCCTATTAAAGAGCAATTTCTTTGGTTTTATTAGGTGTTTCAGCACGTTTTGGAGGGTTTTCCTAGCGTCCCTTTTCTTTTCTAATCCTTGTTGGAGTGGCATCACATCCCGTATTTCAAGTATTTCAGTGGAGAAAGTGAAACTGACATAAAATGAAAATTTACAGTAATTTCTTATACTCCCTGTTACCCGTCATGAGTGAAGAAATACTCACCCCCCCAATATTCTTTTGATTAACTATTTCCTTGAAACGCGCTGATTTACATTTACTTTTCTTGATGCATCAAGAAAGGTTAAAAAATACTGGCTTGCTTCTTATCTCGTAGGGGTTTAATTAGAACATGCCTCCCCAAATTATGTGACAATAATACCTCCATAAACACAGAGACTCTTTCATTCTCCTTTCTAGCCTATTCTAAATCTAACTTGGCTTTTGGCCAGAGACTTTGGTCCCCAGGAAGCCTCTACAGGGATCATTTTTCTTTGTGAGCTGATGAATTTCACAGTCACCATCATGCAGGAGAATTGGGAGTGAGTCTGGGGAAAGTGTTTCCAGAGTCTGCCAGTGGGTGGCAGGAGAAGACAACATTTACGCCTTCTCGCTGGCCAGCTGCCCTGTGTGAATCAAATTTTCCTCAACAATTGAACACCTTCGGATATAACAGTCAGAGGGTAGAGCTGATTCCTCAGCAAACAACTAACAGTTGGAGAGCCAGAAGTCCCTGGTGCCAGACTGAATACTTTCACATAGTGACCTCACCTGTCATGGCATCACGGCTCTAGCCGGACACATGTGCCTGTAACTTTAAAGATGTTAGAACTCAAAACACTTAAGCAGCTTCCTGATGAATAGGCTCCCATCATTCTCAGATCCAGGTCTTGATCTGGGGCCAGGGGAAGCGAGAATATACACAGGCAGATGTTTCATCCAGTTTCTGCGCTGTCCAGCATGGAATGACGCCTTGCATATCTCTGTAATGTCACAAAACGATGAGGTACCCAGAACAGGGCAGACGCTGGCATCTACAACTAAGAAAGTTCCAAAGTATAGGGTTGGAACGAACTGGGCTGGGAGGAAGGATGAGTTTGGAGGGTCCCAAGGTGCAATCCTGTAGGGAAAGACCTGCCATAGCTCAGAAAATGGAGGCAAAGTTTCTTTCCAAGCTAGAAACAGAGGTGAAAATATAAAGTTGATTTGTTTTGATCAAAAAAAAAACCCACTCTCAGTGGAGGGAAAAGACATTTCTGACTTCTCTGCATATTTTTGAGATAAAAATGGTTTGTAAGCACACGTCCTCTTTGGGTAATGCTGCCTTGGAGAAGAGATCAGTTTGAGGATACGCACATCACTGTGATTTTACCAACATCTTCCTTTTGTTAATCACACGAATGATACTCACACGTGAACTTGATTATAAGTACGTCAGCTCAGTGCCAAACACCAGGCCTTGTCCTTATAACATGCACAGGTCCCGAAAGCCCAGGTCTGCCCTGACAGCACGTCCAGCCTGTCGGCACACGTGCCCATGGGAACACTCCTCTGCGGGGGCTCCATGGCCAGTAGGAAAGAAGAACGTGGCCCAGTCGACAATGCTGACTCAGCAGCCTCCTGGAGACCTGCATGCAGGAAGAAATTAAAAGAAAAGTAAATGTTTAAATATGGAAACTGAAATGCATATTAAGCTCACGGATGGGATGATCCCAAAAGGACTATCAAAAATTGGCTTTATTACACTTGGCATAAAATTGAGTGCATGTGTTAAAGGTGCTCTGTTAAGTCTGACAAATTCTCACCAGGAAACTGTCATGACAACCAAGATAATGAACATATTGATCACCCAGAAGTTTCCCTGGGATCCCTCCCTCTACCCCTGCCCGTCTCCCTTCATCGGACAATGGCTGATCTCTGTATATGAGTTTCGTTTCACTGGACTCATACAATGTGAGCCCCTTTTCCCAGACTCTGCTCACAGGGAATAATTGTGACATCTATCCGTGTTGTAGCGTGTATCAGTCACTCATTCTGTTTCAGTGCTAAGTGGCTTGGTTCCACTGTCTGCAGATACCCCTGTTGGTTCATCTGTTCACAACTTCAATACTTGAGCTATTTCTAGATGTTGGCCAGTACTAACAAATTGTGATGAACATTATGTGTGTGTGGACACTGCCTTCATGTCTATAGTGTAAATTTCTAGGAGTGGATGGCTAGATCATACTGAGAAGGCAGGTTTAACTTTTGAAGTAACAAACTACTTTCCAGAGTTATTGGAACACTGCTCATTCCTATCAGCAGTGTACACGTTTGAGTTCCTCCACATCTCTGCCAACACTTTGTAAGTTTATTTATTCATTTACTATTTTAGCTATTCTAATAGGTATGTAGTTCTCTCTTACTGCATTTTTCTAGGGCTGAACAGGGCTTATTGTGATGATTCCGATTACTTCTCACTCCTGTTTGGTTCTGTCCTTTGCATTTCCATATGAATTGTAGAGGCAGTTTGACAACTCCTACCAAAATTATCTCAAATTGGGACTGGTTGGGACTAAATTAAAACTAACATGCCAATTTCGAAAAAAATGGCAGTTGTGACAGAACATCTTAAAAATATTGTGGCTTGGCGCCTGTGGCTCAAGTGGCTAAGGCGCCAGCCACATACACCTAAGGTGGCGGGTTCGAGTCCCCAGCCTGGGCCCGCCAAACAACAATGACGGCTGCAACCAAAAAATAGCCAGGTGTTGTGGCGGGCGCCTGTGGTCCCAGCTACTTGGGAGGTGGAGGCAGGAGACTTGCTTGAGCCCAGGAGTTGGAGGTTGCTGTGAGCTGTGATGCCACGACACTCTACCCAGGGGGACAGCTTAAGGCTCTGTCTCAAAAAAAAAAATATTGAATCTGCCAACCAATGAACAGTGTATGTCTCTCCATTTACTCAGGTTTTCTTTAAGATCTTTTGGAAATATTTTGTAGTTCTCAGCTCTCTGCTCCGTGCACACCTTTTGTCAGATGTATATTTTTGATACAATTGTAAATGGTATTGAAATTTCAATTTCAATTTCTGATTATTCATTTCTAGTATTCATTGCTGGTAGAGATACAATTACTATGCATTTATTGATCCTTTATCTTGAAAGTTTGCTAAATTCATTTCTTAGTTTCAGTAACTTTTTAGAGAATCTACCCAATTTTCTACATAGGTAACCCTGTTATTTTTTGCTATAAAGTTAGTTTTCCTTAATTCTTTTTAACTTGGACATTTTTTCTTGCTTTCTTGCACTGAGTGGAATCACTAGAAGTGGTGAGTACGGACATTCTCATTCCTGATTTCTGAAGGGAGGCACCGTCATAATCAGTAAGTAAGATACTAGCTATAGATTCTTTGCTGATTATTTTTTAATAAAATTGAACCCACTTCCTTCTCTTCCTTCATTTATGAGAGATTTTAAAAAACATAAATGTTGAATATTGTCAAATGACTTTCTGCATTAGTTTAGGTGGACATTGTCTTTCCAGCCTGCTAATATGATTCTCTTGGTTGATTTTCAAATGTTAAATTAACCCTGAGTTCCTGGGATGAGCCCACTGGGTCATGATGTATCAGCCCTTTCTACGTATTGCTGAACAGGATTTGCTAAAATTTCGTTTAGAAATTTGTATCATTGTTTATTCCAGACAGTAAATAGTAGTCTCTTTTTTTCATGTACATATGTTTATTAGGTTTCTACTTTTTGCCTTCACTAAATTAAAAAGGCTTAAAATTTACTAACAATGTTTAAGATGAGGACTAGAGACAAAAACCTCGTAAAGAACAAATGAAGATAAAAACATTCAGAAAAGAAATCAGGTGATTGCTGCATCGAAATATTAAGTAATAATAATAATAATAATAATGCAAAGAAAGTAGCATTCACATTGTCAAATAAGAGTATGTCTATTAGAGAATGCTTTGACTCTGAGGTTTAGTATGGAGTCATCAGTTAACGTCTTGTTATTTTTTTTCCAAAGTCTCAAAAAATAAACAATGAATATTTATAAATAAAAGTAAAAGATAATTTCAAAAAAACAGATCATGCCAAATCTTATAGATAATAGAAAAAGAAGAAATACTTCAAAATCATTCTACTTATTCTGGATACATCTGATATTAAAATTGGAGAAAATATATTATTATAAAAGGGAAATTACAAACATATTTCACTTATAAATGAGGTTACAATATCCTGAACAACATATTACCCAGTTGAATTAAAAATGAATGTTTAAGTAATATACTTTGGTCAAAATTAAATCTAATTTATGTGAGAATTAGTTACTATTTTCTTTTCTTTTCCTTTCCCTAACCCCCTCCATCCTTCTCTGTCTGATCTCCCCTTCCCCCATGCCCCACCATATCATTAATTGTCATTAATTGTCCTCATATCAAAGTTGAATACATAGGATTTAAACTTCTCCATTCCCGTGATGCTTCACTAAGAATAACATGTTCCACCTCCATCCAGGTTAGTACAAATGCTGTAAAATCTCCATTTTTTTAAATGGCTGAATAGTATTCCATG
>CAUYTI010117416.1:44-12710 GCA_963575145.1 Galago senegalensis | reverse complement strand
TTAGGCATCCTATTGTGCCCTTGTGAACGGCTAGGAGAAAGAAGTTCATGCATCACTAGCGCCAGCCCCACCAACAAGGTCGGCTCCCCCTGTCAGGTTCCAGAAGAAGATGACTTAACTGTATTTGAATAAATGTAGATTGTTGTATTATACTTAATAAAGACTTAAGATATCCCCTGAAATAAGCCCTAGTTTGTCTTCTTGAGAAAAAATAAATATAAGACAGTGTCTTATTTTCAGGGAAACATGGTATCCCAACACCCTCTGTGTAGCTCCTGGGCATGTAGAATGACTCTGTGCAGGTTGTGTGCTCCTGCCTCCACGTCTGTCCATGCCTCCCATTCTGAGTGCATTAGTTGTAGCTATAGGACTAATCTGTGCTGATCAATTTCCATCCGCTGTTAATGACTGAGTCTGAGAAAATTATGATGAGTCATATTTATGGAGACTTAATTGTTTACTAAACTCCTTGCCCAACATTTTTCCATCTTACGCTTTGAGAAATATCATCCATAATATTTTCTTTCAGTAATTCAATTAAATCCAATGAATATTCCCCTATGTGCAAAACATTGTGGTAATGTACTGCCCAATATTCTAGCACAATCGCAGGATATTTCCTGTCACCAACACAGGTAAAGCTTTTTCATAAGTGTATTGTGATACTAAAGACAGTTTCATAAGGTAGATTGATACTAAATATCTGTATTGACTGATTTAAAGACATGAAGTGAGACCAGAAGAAAGTGATTCATTTTAAGAGAGCCCATGGAGGGCTCGGCACCTACATCTCAGTGGTTAGGGTGCCGGCCATATACACTGGGGCTAGCAGGTTTAAATCTGGCCCCAGACTGCTAAACAACAATGACAACAACAACAAAACAGCTGGGCATTGTGGGGGGTGCCTGTAGTCCCAGCTACTTGGGAGGCTGAGGCAAGAGAATCACTTAAGCCTAAGAGTTAGAGGTGGCTATGAGGGTGGCATAGTGAGACTCTGTCTCAAAATAAATAAATGAAATAAAATAAAATAAAATAAAATAATAAGAGGGCCCATGGAGAAAGAGAGAGCCTGTGGATATGGAGAGGTTTTTATAGAACATTCTCTGCAAGAGATGTACTGGACTTGGCCATGGGAAGGTGGTTTAGGTGATAATCTCTCATGGACTGAAATATACAGCAGTCTCCATAAAAGTCTAGGTTAGTGAAAGGGAATTGAAAAAGATAAAACTGAAGAGACAGGTAAAGAAAAATTGAAGACTGCATTAAACCTAGGTTTTACGGTCTCCATTCTTTAGGTTGTGGGAAGCCCTTGAAATTTTACGAGTACAGAAGTGCTGTATCAGTCAGCGTTTGCTACTCACAGAACACTTCATGGCATCACTGACTTACAAGAACAGGTGTTTTTTCTTACTAGGGTGGGGTCTTCAAGTCAGGTGTTGCTCTTGGTGTCATATGAATCCCCTAGGCTTGCCCCAGAAGTTCAGCTAGAAAGGATCAAAGGAAAGCCAAAGAGGTAAAATAGAGAATAACTCTCAGGCAGTGTTTTTCCAATCTTTTTTAATCTCATGGCACATTTCACCTATAGTTGACCTTCCACAGCACATTTAAATTATGCTGATCAAAAAAAAAAAGAGTAAAATAAAGAATGTGCTTACTATGCTTTCAAAAATAACTTCATTATTTTTTAAAATTATCTTAACAGAATAACTGAGGAAATGCCATGAACACTATGTTGACCAGTTTGATGAAAGCATTTCAAATTGTATGTAAAACCAGCACATTGTACCCCATGACAGCATTAATGTACACAGCTATGATTTAATTAAAAAAAGGAAGCAATTTAGATACAAGTTTCAACATGCTTAAATAGGTTAATAACTTTTGACCCAGCAACTCTACATCTAAGAATTTTAAGGCAACAATCAGGAAAGCGTAATAACTAATTGGTATATGAAGCTATTTGGCATAGTTTTCTTTATAATATTAAAAAATTGTCCCCAATAGGGAATTTCTTAAATAAATTGTGATGCATTTGTATGACACAGTAATAATCATCTACTTAAAAATTTATGATTTAGAGTATTGGTAGGAATGTAAATTAGTACAATCTCTATGGAGGACATTATGGAGATTTCTCAAAGAACTTTCAGTAGATCTACCATTTGATCCTGCAATCCCACTACTGGTTATCTACTTAAAAGAAAAAAGTCATTATATAAAAAAGATGCCTACACTTATATGTTTATTGTAGCATAGTTCACAGTCACAAAGATATGGAATCAACCTAAGTGCCCATCATCCAATGAATGGATAAAGAAAATGTATATACACACCATGGATTATTACTCAACCATAAAAAAGAATGGAATAATTTCTTTTACAGCTACTTGGATGAAACTAGAGACCATTATCCTCAGTGAATTTACTGAGGAATGGAAAAATCAAATACTGCATCATAGGTAGGAGGCTAAACTATGGGTACACATGGACATACAGAGTTGTATAGTGGACATTGGAAACTTAGAAGGTGGGTGGGTGGCAGGGAAGTGAGGGAAAGAAAAATTATCTATTGGGTACCGTGTACACTGTTTGGGTGACAGATAAACTAAAAGCTAAGACATCAGCTCTGGGCAATTCATCTATGTAATCAAAACCTACTTATCCCCATAATCTATTGAAATAAAAAAATTATGATGTAAAGCAAAAATAAAAACATAAATAAATAAATAACATTGTCTCAGCATACCTAAGATCCTCTCTCATGGCACATGGGTTGAAAATCACTGCCCTCAGGTCTCACTGGGAACTGAGATGCATAACTTCTGCCCACTTTAGTTAATCCAAGAAAGGTCTGTGGTCAAGCCCTGCAAAAATGGGGTGGAAATACACCCTGTTGTACTGAATGATAACACAAAGTCATGTGACAAGGGATAGTGTACAGGCAGGGTTAGAAGGACTGGGAGCTGCAGTCCCATCTGCCACAAGGGTTAGGAATGGAGTGATGCCTTAGAATCTTATCTGACAACACTGTATTTACTGGGGTAAAGTAGCCAACAACCATCATGCAGGTAAGAATTATACTTTTGAGAAAAACTTCCCCCTTTTTTTCATTAGACTATTAGGTTTTCTAATACTCCATTAGCCAAGACCATTCATACTCTTGTCAAGAACCACACAGTGTCAGAGATTTTACTCTTACAAAGTTTCCATGACAGGTACCTCCACGTTGTCTTTAAATAGCGTATTTCCTTCTTTTTAAGGCTGCGTGATATTTCATTATACACACAAAGCATGTGCCCATAAGGACTGGAGTATACCCTGAGAAAATGGGCATCTCTGTGGTTTACTTCATTGCTCTGACCACCCTTGTATATGCACCATTATCCATGCCGACCAGATGCTGTCCGGAGCTTCTTAGCTGTACAGACCACGTACTTTTTAATCTATTCATCATCAAGACACTTAGGTTGTTACCACATCTTGGCTATTATGAATGATGCTGCGAGCACCATGAGAATGCGGGGTCTCTCTGAAGGAATGATTTTATTTCCTTTGGATATATACCCATCAATCCCATTGATGGTCATATGGTAGATCTGTTTTTAAGCTTTTGAGGAACCTTCATGCTGTATTCCAAAGTGACTGTACTAATTTACATTCCCACGATGGATGAACCTGGGAGACATTATGCCAAGTAAAAAAAGCCAGACACAGAAAGACAAATATAGTGCAATCTCACATATATGTGGACTCTAAAAAAAGTCGAATTTATATTATAGAAACAGAATAGAAGGGCAACGGCAAGAGATTCAAATTGATTTTGTGATCAATTGCCCTCTGCTGTAGCCAAATCTCCTGGGTGGCCACAGCTCCGATGCAGTGATGTGCCCCAGTGTGCACACGCCTGCCGGGTGTCGTAAAGTGACCATGCACACTGAGTTGTTCCTTTAGAAAAATGTGGGTTCCTTACCTTTTGTGTTTCTTTGAGAAGATAATACTGTTTTGGTTTGAACTCAGACTGTTACACACCTATTACTGTTTGTTTTTGGAAAATGGTATTTATTTTTGTCTGAGGGTTTGATCACTGGAGATTAGGAGCACGGATGACAAATACTGTCAGAGAGATACACAGATCTTATCTCCTGCCCTCAGGTCAAGAAAAAAAAGCAACATATTGTAAATTAGTCTTAAAGTATTTCTATGAAGACTGCTCTAGACCACTCTGCTAGCAGTAGCTTTACACAGCACTAAATAACTCAATCTTCAGGAAGTGACCTGCTGTTGATGGCTGAGATCTGATGTCTTTGGAGGAGTCAAAGGGGAAGTTGGCTTTGCTTTGTGTGAGGTGGATTGGGAATTGCCCTGGAGAGAAATGGAAACTTCTGTTGTCAATTTCTGAGGAAGGTTAATCTTAGAGCAAGGGAAAAGGGAGTGAAAGCTGGACCTACATAAGGATATAGAAACATTTCCCCTTATTTGGATGTGTTATGGCATTTTCTTCTAGCATCTGATGATTGGAGAACCTCAAAAAGACAGCTTTCAGAATGGGAAAAGATATTAAGATATTTTCAGGGTATGAATTTGACAAAGGGTTGATAACTAGAATCCATAGAGAATTCAAATTAATCAACAAAAAAGAGAAAACAATCCCATCTACTACTGGGCGAGAGGTATGAACAGAACCTTCTCTGATGAAGACAGATGAATGGCTAATAAACATTTGAAAAAATACCCATCTTCCCTGATCATCAGAGAAATGCAAATCAAAACTGCCTTGAGATATCACCTAACCCCAGTGAGAATAGCCCACGTCACAAAGCTACAAGTGCTGGTGTGGATGTGGAGAGAAGGGAACACTTTTGCACTATTGGTGGGACTGCTAACTCAATGTTTTGGGGAGAAAGTATGGAAAATCCTCAAAGAATTCAAATTAGAATTCCCATTTGATCCTTCAATCACATTACTAGGCATCTACCCAGAGGGGAAAAATCATTTTATCTTAAGGACTTTTGCACTAGACTGTTTATTGCAGCTGAATTTACAATCACCAAAATGCAGAAACAAACTAAATGCCCATCAATCCAAGAATGAGTAAACAAGCTGTGGTACATGTAGACCATGGAATACTATTCAGCCACTAAAAAGGATGGAGACTTTACATATTTTGTATTGACCCAGATTGAGTTGGAACATATTCCTCTTAGTAAAGCATCACAAGAATGGAGAAGCAAGAATCCAATGCACTCAATTCTAATATGAAGGCAGTAGATGAGCTAATACATGGTGGGGTTGGGGGAAGGAGGGAGTGGGGTGGAGGGGCGGAGAGAGGGGGATGGGGGATCACAGTGTATGACACACCTCTTGTGGGCAGGACACAATTATAAGAAGGACTTAACCTAACAATGCAATCAGTGTAACCTAATTCTTTGCACCCTCAATGAATCCCTTGACCCAACTGTCATTCAGCATAAAGTTGTTAAATTTTCATGTCTTTGTGTGGGGATGACATTTTTGTTGAATTTTAGAGCCACCTTTATTGTCTTGTGGTCTGAGAATATGCAAGGTATAATTTCAATTTTTTTTATTTTCTTGGGGTTTGATTTGTATCCTAGGATATGATGTATTTTGGAGAATGCTCCATGGGCTGACAAGAAGAATGTATATTCTTTAGGAATATATATTCCACAGGACACCCAAAGGATGGTGAGTGCTGTATATGTCTATTAAGCACAGTTGTTCTAGGGTGACATTTAAGTGCCTTATATCTTTGTTTAGTTTCTGTTTAGAGGATCTGTCCAGCTCTGTAAGAGGAGAGTTAAAGTCCCCTGGTATTATGGTGTTATGAGATATCATATTATTCAGACTAACTGTTTCAAGAATCTGGGAGCATTTAAGTTAGGTGCATAAATATTTAGAATTGAAGTGTCCTTATTGTATTGTCCTCTTGACCCATATGAAGTACCCATCTTTTTCTTTTCTCACTTTGGTTGTTATTTTTTTTCTTTTTCCTTTTCTGAGGCAGAGTCTCAAGTTGTCACTCTAGGTAGAGTGCCATGGCATTATAGCTCACAGCAACCTCACACAATCCTCTTGCTTCAGTTTTTGTCCTTCTTTTTAGTAGAGACAGGTTCTCACTTTTTGCTCAGGCTGATTTCAAACTCAGCTCAGGCAATCCACCCACCTTGACCTCCCAGAGTGCTAGGATTACAGGCATGAGCCACCATGCCTGTTTGACTTTAGTTGCTTTAAATCCATTTGTATCTGAAAATAAGATTGCAATCCCTCCTTCTTCTGATTCCCATTTGCCTGAAATATTGTTTTCCGTCCCTTAACCCTGAGTTTTACTTTGTCCTTCAAGTCTGACTGTGTTCATGCAGGCAGCAAATGGATGGCTTGTACTTTCTTCTATGCCATTAGCCAGCCCATGCCTCTACAGTGGGGAACTCAAGCCATTAACATTTTTTGAGAGAACTGATAAGTGTGGTGGGGATCTCTTCATCTTATTTTACAAAAGTCCATTGCCTAGTTTTATCTTTTGTGTCATTGTGGACCCAAGTTTTGTCCTTTATCTTCTGGGTGTTTATTTTGCTGGTGGACCATTGTGATCATCAGTGTGCAGAACAGGTCTAAGTATTTCCTATAGAGCTGGTTGCATATGGATACAGAACGTGGGGCTAAAAATTTTCTTTCTTTCTTTCTTTCTTTTTTGTAAGTTAAATGTAGAGAACCATTCTCTTCTGTTTTGAAAAGAACGTCTTCATTTAAGAACTTCATTAAAGAACTTCTTCATTTAAGAAGTCTGTGGTTATCCTAACGGATTTGCCTCTGTAGATCAATTGCTGCTCAATCCTGGCTGCTTGCAGAATCTTCTCTTTCATCTTGACTTTGAACAAGTTCATCACAATGTGTCTTATAGAAGCTCTGTTTGAGTTTAGATGACCTGGGATTCGATATCCCTCTGAAAGGAGTGTGTCAGAATCTCTGGGGATACTTGGGAAATTTTCATTTATGACATCCTCTAGTAGGGCTCCTGTTCCTCTGGGACATTCTTCTTTCCCTTCTGGGATACATATAACTCGTACATTTGAATGCTTCATGAAGTCCCATAGTTCTCTCAGTGAACGTTCGCTTTCTTTCTCTTTTTTTCTGTCTCTTTAACTGCCTGTGTTAGCTCAAGAGCTTTAATCTCTACCTCTGAGATTCTTCTTTTGCATGCTGTAATCTGTTATTGATTCTTTCTACTGTATCTTTAAGTTCCTTGATTACTGCTTCAATTCCTTAAGCTCTTCATGTCGTTCATCTCTTATTTGATTCTGTTTTTGGATTTCCTTTTGGTTATTTTCCAGTTTCTTAGCAATTTTCTTTCCTTCCTTCCTTCTTTTCTTCTTTCCTTTTTTTAGACAGACTCTCATTATGTTGCCCTTAGTAGAGTTCCGTGGTGTCATAGCTCACAGCAATCCCCCAACTCTCAGGCTTAAGTGATTCTCTTGCTTCCATCTCCCCAGTTGCTGGGACTATAGGTGCCTGCCACAATGCCCGGCTATCTCAGCAATTTTCTTCGTTGTTTTTACTACTCATATTTTAAATTCCCTTTCTGTAATTTCTAACACTTCTTTATAGGTATAATCCTCTGCAGTAGCTGTATCATGATCCTTCGGTGGGGTTGCTCTGTTCTGTTTTTTCACGATGCCAGGATTTCTCTGTTGTTTCTTCCTCATGAGTGCTGTCTTTTTGTCTGTTTCCTTACCCTACTTTCTCCTTTCACATCATCCTGTTCCTTAAAATATTGAACATCTGATCTAAGGAGCTGAAGTGTCCTTTGGTAAAGGACTAAAAGTAAGAGAAGAGTGAAGAGAAAGAAAGAATAAAAGATTTAAAAAGGGAAAAGTGAAAGGAAAGGGGAGAGTAAAAGAGAAGATTACAAAAAGGAGACAGGAACAGGAAGAGAGACATGAGTAATAGTGGTGTACACCGAGGTACTTGACCCACACCCACAAATCCCAACCTCTGAAGGGCTGGTTTGGGTTGGTCCCTTGAGGTCTGGAGCTCTTCGCCAGATGAAGCAGACACAAGATCCCAATTCCACCAGATAGAGAAGAAAAATAAAAATACCATATGTCAATGTAAAAGAAACAAACAAACAAGAAAAACCTTAAGGGATACAATTGGGGGGAAAATAACAGGGCAGAAAAACCAGCAAAAATAAAGCCCTTGTTATTAAAGGAGGAAACAATGAAAAATCATCATCAATACATGCTGATACTACTGTATAAGATGTCTACTGGAGGCCTCTGCCTTGCCAATGAGACCAAGGCCTGTCTTCCATACTTCTTTGCCCTCAAACGCCACAGGGTTGGGAGCCTGAAGCTCACCTTAGCCTGCTTAATAGACACACCTTGACATTTCCAAAGGATTTGTCACTCAAATCTCCCCACAAGTGACTGCCCCATTTATCAGCCGTGCCAGAACTGCCCTTGAACTAGTACTCTGAGGGTCTGGCCTGCAAGGAAGCCTTCCCACAATGGCTGTGCTGGCCTGCAGCTGAACAGTGAAACTCTACTCTGTTTGGGTTGCTCCATCCAGCCCCTGGGGCTGTTCAAAATCATTCACTCGCTTGCCCAAGGGCTCCCAATGTAACTCAACCAAGTGCCCAGGTCCCAAAAAACCCCGCAGGGTAGGCCTGCCTCCACCCAAATGCAAGTACTTGCTGTTTTAATCCTTGTCTTGGGGTCCTGAAGTGACTCACAGATTCAATGCAATTACTATAAGAATTTAAACGGCATGCTTCACAGACATAGAAAAAAGATCTCATAGCTCAGAACATCACCAGTTTACCAGGCAATATACAGCAAGAGTTTTTTTTAATTTTCTTTCAACTTTTTCAACCCTAGATGTTTCTCTTTCTCTCTTTTTTCTCATGTGATAATGATTTTTCAAGCAGAAAACCAAGCAAATATCCCAACAAATACAAGCCCATGATGAGATGACTTCAGGGTGAAGTCCATCAAACAATACCAGTTCTTCACAACTTCATCCAACAATTTGAAGAGAGGAGCACTTCTAAACTTATTTTTGATGTCAACATTATTACTCTGCTAGGAAAGGCAGGCAAGGACACTGCAGGAGAAGAAAACTACAGGCCACTGTCCCTGATGAGCGCAGATGGAAACATCCTCCACAAAATGCTTGCAAACTGTTTTCAACAGCGTATTAAAGGTATCATTCACCATGATCAAGTGGGATTTATCCCTGGGATACAAAAATCATTACTTTCTCACTAATATAATTCTGCCCTCTGCTTTGTGTTTGTACAAAGATGAATCCTGGAGGTAAGAAAATAACGTGTTAGGACGACAACAATTCTATTATAACAATTCTGTGGACAGGATTAAATGAAAAAAAGATATGGATATACATGCGTAATTTTTGAGAGAGAGATTTTAGAATTTTGGGGTTTGTTATCCTTCACAGCTATTAGCATGGGCATTTATTATTCCAGAATTCTTCCTACACTGAAAATAATATTATTGAAATAAAGTAACAAGAAGAATAATTTAAACATTTTAACTGTATCAATATTTTCTTTTAAAAATCCTTCCGCTCTCCTTTGCATGAGATCAAACCTCCTGGCACTTTATCATTCATTATTATTTTATATGAAATGAGTCTGAAAATGAATCCCCTCGTTGATTCAAACAATGTTCTTTAATTATGTTTTGATTCGTAGCATCTAATGTAAAATCATGCTCCGTGAGGTACATTTTAGGGTCATCTCATGATTCAGTGAGTCTTCCCTTCTTCACCTACAGAAGACACAGTGGACACACATAACTCTGCGGTCACACTGGCAGAAACGGGCTGTCTGTGACCTGGAAGGGACATTGCAGAGAGCTGGAGGCTTCTTCCAGTTAGGACAAGATATTGACCATTTTCACTACAGAGCTGGCAATAAAAATAAATCAGAAGAGGGGAATTATTAAGAAATAATGAAATTACAATGTGAAGAGTATGCTTAGGAATAAGAATTGAAGTTGTTGTTTTCTTAAAAGTGAGGAAAAAGTCGAGCTAAGCAGGTATCAGTGTTCAGCTTCTTCACTGCATTGATTATTGTGATGCCTTTTCTGAGGCTGTTTTCTGAAAGGATGGGAAATGTCAAATAATCTCATAAGTTTTTTCCATTCGTTTCCAAGAGCTTTAGTAACAGCATGTTAGACTGTTATTCAAACACTGCAAAAGTGGAAGATGTCGGTATTCCAGAAATTCTTTAAAAAGTTTCTTGTGGAATATTCTCATATCACCTAATATATACATATACATGCATGCATACGAGCACACACACACACACACACACGCGAACACAGGGTGTCCATAAAGTTTGTGTGCATTTTTACCATGCACTATTTTAAATTGCACACAAACTTTATGTCCACCCTGCATATTATTTTTTTCTGTGCAGGCTCATTTTGGTTTCTGCTAACAGATGTGCTTGCCTGCCTCTTGAGACCTCTGGCTGCCAGTGAGAGAGAGTGAGAATCTTCAGTCAAATCCGGGGGGAGAGTTTATCTATGACAAGCTTCCTGCTGTCCTTCCCCTGTAATCTCTAAAGATATTTCAATAGCTTCAAGTAAGGGGGATTTAATGGTTATATATTTAATTTCAACACCACGACTAGGAGCTAAATTTAGGTGATAAAATCACAGGAAGTGTGTAGAAGAGCTATCGATGGTAATTCTTTTCTAGCCACTGAACTAAATCATCAAATTATTTACCTACAGGTCCCTGATATTTTGGAAACTATCTCCGTGAAATCACTGACTCACAATTCCTTTGCAGTGAATTTTTCATTTTGGCTTTTTCTTGTTAAAAAGGAAAGGATATCTTGCATCAATGCCACAAGTTCATGCTTGTGTAAGACGGTGGGAATTGCCTATTAATTGGTCAAGAGGATTGTAAATGGCTTACAAGGCATTGATCTGTTTCCATGCTGATCAACCAGAAGATGTTTACTGAACACTCCCACTGAGTCAGCCCCCGCTGCTGGGGAGTTATAAAGGAAACTGGCAGGCCTGTGACGTAGTATTTGCCCTTAAAGAATCTGCAAAACTGGGCAGAGCCTGTGGCTCAAAAGAGTAGGGTGCCGGCCCATATGCCAGAGGTGGTGGGTTCAAACTCAGCCCTGGCCAGAAACTGCCAAAAAAAAAGAACCTGAAAAACTTTTGTAGCAGTTAGCCACAAACCATAAATTCACAAATAATGCTAAAAATAAAAACACATAAATGGAGGAGTAGAGAAAATGCACCCCGAGAAGACCAGCCAGGCCACACGGAGGGAAGTACCTAGAATGGCAGTCAGAACAGCAGGCGTGTGGGGGTGACTCAACGGGGGCACTGTCACTGTTCTGAGATGAGCCCTCCACGGTGGAGCTTCCCACTGCCTGTGTCCTGAGATCAAGCTCCTCATATCACAACAGCAAGAGTTGACATTGCCGAATGCCAAGCATGACCAGTATGCTGGGATATGTGCTTTGCGAGTTTTACTGTAGTCCTCATGACTGTTAATTCCATTTACAGGTGAGGAAATAGGTCTAGAGAAACCAAGGATCTTGTCTATGTCCATCCAGCTAAGAGACAGCAGAACTGGGTGTCAAGTCATCCATCTGGGCCTAGTGCCTCCTGCAGCCACACATTAGCCCCCTTCATTGGGGTCATCTTTGCCTGCAAGTAGGGTTGGTTGCTGGTGTCTCTGGACTTTGCCTCCCACACCCCCTTTCAGATCCGTTCCTGTCTTCCTTTTCCACAAGCTGTTTCTGACTAAATGCCCTTCCTCAGGGGTCTTCTGTGACTCGCTCATCTAAACTACGCCATTTCCCCCACTCTTTCTGCTCTCTCAGTGTCCTATGCTTTCTCTTGTAGAAATGATGACTATTTAAAATCTGTGCTTACCTGCCCCCAGAACTCCACGTTCCTCTGAGGAAAAAGACCATTTCTATTGGCCCCCTTTTATGTCTGGGGTTGACCAAAAGTCCTGGCACACTACAGGTGCACGATACATGTGGCTGAACAAAAGAATGAATGAAAAGTAGCCAAGGGAGCAGAAAAGACATGAAAATCCAAAAGAAAATGGCTTATCTTGGATAAAATGTCACCTGAAAGAGCACAAAATGGGAAGGTGCTCTAAAGCTTGAGAGCTTCTGAGGAAAAGCTGCCCAGAGTCACAGAGGTGTAAAACAACTCACCTGCTCTGGCTTAGGAGTGTACAGCCTATTATTACCTTCTGCCCTTCATCCCTGAGCAGATAAAAGGCAGCAGGAGTTGTGACAAGGAGCACAGCCCAGAGAACACAGAACACAGCCCTGAGAACACGGAGCACAGCCCTGAGCACACGGAGCACAGCCCCGAGAACACAGAACACAGCCCTGAGAACACGGAGCACAGCCCTGAGAACATGGAGCACAGCCCTGAGGACACGGAGCACAGCCCTGAGAACATGGAGCACAGCCCTGAGGATACAGAGCACAGCCCTGAGAACATGGAGCACAGCCCTGAGGACACAGAGCACAGCCCTGAGGACATGGAGCACAGAGCACAGCCCTGAGCACACAGAGCACAGCCCCGAGAACACAGAACACAGCCCTGAGAACACGGAGCACAGCCCTGAGAACATGGA
>CAUYTI010117415.1:0-23134 GCA_963575145.1 Galago senegalensis | reverse complement strand
ACCAAAAAATAGCCAGGCATTGTGGCGGGCACCTGTAGTCCCAGCTACTTGGGAGGCTGAGGCAGGAGACTCGCTTGAGCCCAGGAGTTGGAGGTTGCTATGAGCTGTAATGCCATGGCACTCTAACCAGGGGGACAGCTTTAGGCTCTGTCTCAAAAAAAAAAAAAAAAAATCCCTTACAAGTCTGAGGGTACATCCTAAAGCACTTACGACTCTACATATGCAATTCTAATAAAGATTATTTTACCACCAACTCTTGTACATACTTTGCAATCCTTTTTTTATCTCCATGACTGTTTAAATATAAAATGATTACCAGTTATTTAAATTGTCTAAGTTCATCCACTCTCCCCACCCCAAATCTTTGACTAAAATTAATGTGCCAGGAAGATACTCCCTGTTTGCATTGTAACATCAGTTACCTCGTTCCACTATCACATAAACCCCAGAGAATTCATTCTCTAGTTTGAAATCTAAGGCTGTTCATAATCACATCATTTTCTCCCTGCTATAATTTCTATGATAAAATGAAATAATGTATGTCTAAGTACCTATTATCATACCTGGCTTATACTTGATGGTCAAAAGATAGAAGCTACATCTGAATCTAACTGACCTGTTTTCCTTGTCAAATTATATTTGCGTTGAAAATACGCAATCTAAAGTTCTGAGCTAAGAGAACAAATCATAAATATTAGGAAGACTAACTGTAGGTATGCACAGTGACAAACACTGTGTAAAATACCTGAGAGATAAAAACTCATACCCAGGTTTAGCATTAAGACGTCTCTCTCTGAAAATGAATTTTATACCGTCTGTGGAAAGGAGGGTGGGAGGGAATGCTGTAACTACCCACGATTCTTTCTTTGTCTTAGAAGCAAATAAATTATGCAGTTACTGCAATCTGCTGAATTCAGGTGTCTTGAGTCCCTGCTGGCTGCTAAAGAGGTATTATATTGGTCTTATCCCAAATTACCCCATTTTGCCTTGTATTTTAGTTTAATCTTTGGCTACCTATTCTTCAGGTCACAGATGGAACATGTATATATATAAAACTAAATTAAGAACTGGGGGCTAGGAATCACATAGAGGAAAATAATATCACTGACCTTTCTAAAAACAATTCTTTTTATATTTTTAAAGATGAGGATTCAGCTTAAAATAAATAACGCTATCTGAATTGAGTTCAACTAACAAATATTTGTTGGGTGTTTATTATGGCAAATCCTCATGCTAGGGATTATGACAAATGTATAGAACACAAAGTCACTGCCTAAGTGAGTTTACCTTCTGTCAGGAGAGACAGGCTGCACATATAAATAACTAACAAAGGACAGGATATGATAAAGGCAAAAAGAGAAATACAAAGGCCTGCAAGGTAGAGACATAGGTAAAGATCATGCCTAGGCCAGGGAGACTGAGAAAGCTTCAAGGAGAAGGCGGAAGGGTCGGGCTTTCTAACAAGACATCCAGAGGACCAGTTACACCCAGGCTTCATGAAACCGTAGCTGTTTGTAGAACCCAACTGGATGAGAAAAAGACCAGAAAAGGGCAGCACAATTAAATTATCAATGCATCTGCTTCAGTGAAGATAGTGTTCCAGTTTACTAATAACCACCACTGCACAAAAATGGAATAAAAATGAGTGTCTCCAAAACACTAAAAGCAACTGTTCCTCTTGATGGCATGATAGTACAAGACTCTGTGCTAGCTCATTACCATATGCTTGGAGGACAAGCTTCCTCTGAGCAAATGGACTGCTCTGCCATTCTAGTCAAGTATGGGCTGGACCCATTTATTCAGGGATGTGAACTGTGAAAGAGGGGCAGAAACCTGATGTTTTAAAAAACACTAATGTAGATAAATAAGAGAAAACATTCTTAATGTGCTTTTCTTAAAACAACAAATAAGCCTTTAAAAGCTTTAGGTAACTCTAACAGACATGGGCAACGTCAGGATAATTAAACTGACCAGACTCTATCAGAAGAAAAAAGTCATTTAAATCATAGATTTTTGCTTGCTAGTCCCTGTACTGCTTGGTAAAAAAGTGCACACCATTCTGATACCACCTGCAAAAAGAGCTGAAAGCCCTGTCTCTATAAAAAGCTATTTCCTCTACTGTCCACGTCCCCAAAGTCCCCATCTCCAGCCAGAATGTTTCCCTTACTCCTCTATGGTTCCACAGCCCCTTGCAGATACCACTTGCTAATATTCATTCAGATGTTCGATGAACAGGAGACTAGTCGCCTCCAGCCTATGAGATCCTTGGGGGCATCTTTATCCAACTCCTACTAGAGTACCAGGCAAAAAAATCAACTTCTCTGGATCAGCAAATACCCAGAAATACAGAGGTGCAGGCAAATACAAAAGAGTTTCTCCTTTCTAACCCCAGATTCCCAGGGGTGCCCATGAGTTTCTTACAGTGCCACTCCGCATTAGGCCACCTCCTCCTCTGCCAGCTCTTTTAGATGCCAACTAACCAAACTCTCTGAGTCAACCATCAAATCAGCAGAAGCTAATTTTCTGTAACGCGCATGGGAGCTTCTAATATCAAGAAGATCTAGATAGTTTTGGCAGAGCCCTCCCTGGTCCTGCAAGAAATATCATTACTCAGCTCCACTTCTCCAGCTGGCTGTTAACCATTTGTGAGCTTCCAGAAATGTTAGGCTCACTTATCTCTTTCCAAAATAGAATGAGAAGGTCTGGAAGAGTGACCCGAAGTGCCCATGTCTTGGAAGCAGGTAGAAATTAAAAGGTTCAATCTGGAGAGGAGGCTCCACTTACAGAAAAGTAATTTTCAAAAAGCTACAGTTACAAGGCTTTAAAAATGATCCAAGTCTGATGCCTTTGTTCTATGGCAGAGGAAGTTAAGACACAGTGAGGTGAATGGACAGGGGGAAGCACTTGGATGGAACAAGGACATCGAATAACCAAGAGCTGACTGTACATGCACTGATGACTCAGATGAGTTCAAAGAGAATAATTATACCCTAATTTAACTCTACATCAGTTATCATAAAATCATTTAAAATATAAAGTCTCTGATCCTAAAGATACATGAATATGGCTATTCAGGGGAAACTTATAACTTCATCTGTTTTATGCTTAAGTTTCTTATAAGCAGCATTCTCACTGAACAACATCCTAACCACTAACTCATTTTTTACAGTATTCCTTCTGAAAAACACAAACCCTTGCTTCCTCAGCAAGTGGCACAGACCATGAGTGCCTAAGGCAAGAAGCAGGAAAGGCTCCAGACAGTAACCTCCAGAGCTCTGCAAAAGCCAAGCAAAGGCAACACCCTCGCTGCTCACTGCAGTCCCGTTCATAGGCCCTTCCAGAGGTGGGGTGTGTCTCACCCTAACCCTGACAGTCTCATACTTAGGGACCAGAATTTCAATGACATGTTGGGGGAGGGGCAGAGAAGAGGAGAAAGAAGAATAGCAGCCACAATCAAAGTGCGGGCTTTCCACCCCTCCTTTCCTCAAAACTCAGGTGAGTTTACGTCTAGCTATTTCTTGGGACCAAATATGTTATTTTATTTTTTTAACTGGGAGGAGAACTGGACAAATCAGAGAGCTCTTTTCTTTCAAAGCATCCAAAGGCAAATAGAATGCCTAAATATATGCTCAGCACTGAGGTAACTTCAAACAGTGCACAGGGAGAAAAGGCCAGTGTGGCACCATGCTTAGATTACCATGCTCAGGGGAATCTGGGTAACCACACCACAAACATCCTCGTTTAAAAAAAAGACATCTGTATCAATTATCTTATTTTGCTTACTCCAAAGTAAGAGACCCTTGTTTTTAAACTGTGCACTCTATAATTTCAAACACACCTGTGTGAATGATCATTTGTTGATTAGCTATTGTGTTGAACAAGATATTTTGGGGAATAGAAAGATGAAAGCACAGCCTCTCCCTGGAGTTTAGTGACAGGAACTAATAAATACATAAACAACTAGCCATAGTACGTTAAAGCAGAAGTGCTAGAACTACATTAATTACAAGATGCTGATAAGCCAAGTAGCCAACTTAAGTCAGTTCTAGGCTAATGCTTTCCTAGCACTCTCTCCTCCTTATAAAACTGATGCTAAGATAGATGTATTTGTTCTCATATTGTGGATGACAAACTGAGGCTCAGAGGGGTTAATAGACCCAAATGATACAATTAATAACAGTAACCACGGCCTTTACAGAGCACTTAACATGCCGTAACTGTGTAAGTTATGAACCTTGCATTTAAGTGAAGTACTATCATTGTCCCCAGTTCACAAATGAGAAAAGGAACAGAATTTAAGTAACGTATTATGGCAAAGTTGGGTTAGGAACCTATGCTTTTTTGACTCCACGACTGTGTCCCTAACCACCACCTATATTATATTAATAAGTAGCAGAGTACTGCTGGACAACAGAGAATACTTTAGGAGGAAGTGGCATGTGACACTGATGCAGTGGCTCACTGCTGACCTCCCAGAGCATGACCTTCACAACTGGGGGCTGATGAACGCGAAAATCCCCAATAAGCTAACTTAAAAAAGAACAGGAGTTGCCTTTTACAGGCCTACTATTATGATTATAGTACTCAAGTGCCTGCTTGCAGAGTCTGAGAATTCAACAGCCTACAAAGTCCATACTTTTCTATTTCCTTCCACTTATTTTATAAAACAGTCAGTGTTGCAACAGGATCCCCAATTTAAGAACAAAGCAGCTGAACTGCCTCAAGCAATTTTCTCCCCCAAATAAAATACTGGTTTCGATACACACCGCATACCCATGTGTTTGAAAGTAGTCAGAGCAACATTGCTGAGCTCCTGTTCCAACAACTTTCATTCTTATCTCCCCTGAAGAAGCTTAAAACAACCTACTCCACACTAATCAAAGTGAATTAACAGTGTGTCCATCTGGAGACTAGCAAAGAGAAAGTAGGAAGAACAAATAAATGCAAATGTTCTATATTTGAGCCCATTAAGGTAGCCTGACAACAAATGACCAAAAACAGATTGTTCTATAATTCCAACATCTAAAAGCAAAACATGAACTTAATGCTTTCCTCCACAACATGTTTCCCAGCCCTGGGAATTGAAGACGACCCCACAGAAGAGATCCAGAGATAATGAATGGCCTATTGCTTCAAGATCCCTTCTTTCTCCAAGTCATCTTAACTTAAGCCCTTCAGACTCTGGCCCATCAGACTCACCATGGCTATTCCTTCCCCTCCCCAGGTCAGCCTGCATCAGAGCAGCATGATTTAGGTGGGAAGAACTGGGTGAATGCCCCGGGATGTGGCACTCCAATAGCTAAGGGAGCTTTCACAGAGTTGGCAGGATAATCAGATGCCATGGGCAAAGGACTTTCAGTTTGCAAAGATGGTACTGCTGGGGGGGGGTGCTCTAACTTTCAGAGCAGGTTAATGTATAAGTATCCTTGCACTCTAGTTCCAGTAGATGTTGTCCTTGGACTTGAGATTGTGCCACTATTTGAACTACTTGTTGGCCCAGTTTCCCAACAGCTTTGCTCAAATAAGTCACTTAAATCCTCCCTCACACTTGCCCCCAAATGCTGCATCTAAGTTGCCAGAGAAGCCTGAATATCTATTGCTGGATCCCAGTCTAGGGTGTTACCTGGCTTAGGCACCAATGTTATGGATCTCGTTGTGCTGTGTTAGTAGCTCCAGGAGCCCAAAGCTCTCCAGGAACATCTCACACTTGAAGACTTCATGTTACTTCTTAAGTATATGAGTCCCAAGTGATTCTATTGAAATGGTTTTTAATCAGTTCAATAAGAACATCACCTATAATAATGAAAATATAACTTAAATTTTCAACAGTATTGGAATGGTTGCTAAATAAAGGTACATTCACACAACAGATTATGCTGCCATTAAAAAGTATAGATTGGGGCAGCACCTGTAGCTCAAAGGTGTAGGGTGCCAGCCCCATAAGCCAGAAGTGGTGGGTTCAAACCCAGCCCCGGCCAAAAACTGCAAAAAAAAAAAAAAAAAGTATAGTTTGGAAATGTCCAGAATAAACAAATACATAGAAACAGTAAAAGCAGATTAGGAGGGGAAATGGAGACACTGGAAGAAAAGGAGGAATGACTGCTGATAGGCATGGGGCTTCTTTCTGCATGATAAAAATGTTCTACAACTGACTGCTTTCCTTCCCCTCAGAAAGCATTTACTCCATTTGTACACTGCCATTTTCTTCATAGCATTATCCCCATAAACTTGGACTAACATGTTCCTGATTCCACTTTCATTCTTGCTAAGTTTAACAAGAAACTTAATGTTTGTTCATTGCTCTAATTCATCCTTGCAATGACACACAAAAACACTTAGTAACGAACACAACTCAGCAAGGCACTGCCGCATAACAACACGAACACAGCTGTGAGACGCTGACATACCAAGTTATGAAACCTTACAAAGCTTTTTGTACGGTGCTGCCAATGTAAGCACAGAGTGGTTCACAAACTTGATTGTCAGATCTTGTACAATTAGCATGTGGTGGCACAACAGATTTGAAACCAGGGCCATCAGACCAAGGCCCGTGATCATAACCACTGCACCATACAATACGATGGTCAATAGTCTTAAAAATAATGAAGGCACAGATACTTTAACCTTCACGCTTTTTGTTACAATAAACTTTTATTCATTTTCACAATAAGGGAGAAAAAGATGTGTTCTAATTTTTCTAAATAAAAGTAGTATGTTCTGGTCATCTGCTCCCTGTGGTAGGTCCTGGGCAAAGGGATGGCAAAACCCTGACCACACAACATTGCCCCAAATTATTTCCATAAGAGACATGGGCAGTGTTAACACAAAAAGTTGTAAAAGCCCAATTAATGAGTTATGGCTGTGTATAGATCCTCATAGTTGAAAAAGGCAAAGCCTCCTAGGCTATCAGGAAATTTAGGGCAATTACTTCCCCTGACCAGATTTCTGAGGATCAGAGTATAACATCTGCTCAAATGGTTCCCTTGAGGCTCTTCCTATTCTGTCTCAGGTCCCTCATTTCACTTCTGCTCAGATGATGTGTGGTTCTTTCACAGGTGAAATTCAATGCTTAGGGTGTGGGAGCCCTCCAACTGTCTGAAGTCTAGGCCCTGACCCAACCTCATCATCGCAGTCTCTTCTCTCTTCTCTTAGTGGCACAATATTTCCCTCAGTCACTTAAAACAATTTCCAGTTCCATTACTATCCTGGTATCTGCTGCTTGCTCCCATCAAAATATGGCATCCAGTTGTGGTGCAGATGTGGACTGGAAAACTCCTGTGTTGAGGATACAGTAGATCTTCACAGCTTTGATCTGGCTCTTTCCACTTAAAAGTGTGTGAACTTGCACAGCTGCTACACCCCAAGTATTGCCAAAGGGTTGAGCAAGGATCCAGGATCTTGGATTTATTCATTCCATTTCTGAGCCCATCAAAGAGCCCGTCAAAGTCAGCTGGTCCAAATCTATCATCTTGTGGATGTAGGAAGTGGCATGACTGGCTGGCTATACAAATCTCTCAAAGTTCCACAAGTGACACTGATTTCCTGATTTTAGATCTCCCATGCAAATATATAACTGGCTCATAATAAAAATGTAACTAAAAACTCTAGGCACTCTCAAATTCTAAAAAGTTGAGAGTTCCTTAAATTTTACACAAACACACACAAAAATCAGCAATAGGAAGGAAACAGAAAATCAAATAAATACATTAATTCTCCTACTAAAAATATTTTGACCACTTATTATGTGCTGTACTTCTCTATAAGGCTGCCTCAAATGGCACCATTCTAAGTTCTCCTTAAAGAAAAACCACATGCTCAAGAGGCCATATTTATTAATCAACTAGAACAACACACTCTTATTTACTCAAATAATTTTCTAATCAACATATACAATAGCCCTGAATCACCACATCCTGCCTGTCCTGTCCCATAAAGAGAGGAATGTTTGATGTCACAGCTCGTGCCCTAGCTTTTAGAGAAATGGTTGTGATCTAATTCCCCAATTTGTTGAAAAGGACACTTTCATGGCAGCTAGACCCAGCCGGAAATGAATGGCTCCCACACACCTCCCCAGCGAAACATAAAAGACATTTAACAGAGAAGAGAGTGAGTGAGCGTGAGAATGAAGAGAGAGATGGCTCCATCAACCCAAACTGAACAGGCATGAACTAAAGCCAATGCCACTGCCACAGGAATGCTATATACCACACATCTCACAGAAGTCCCCTTCCACTCTGTACTTTCAACCCGGGCCTTTGCTAATTATGTCCTCTGCCTCGAATGTTCTACCATCCTTCAAGGTCTAGGTCAGAAAGAACCTTCCTAAGATTCTCCAGTTGGAACCATATATGTCCTCACATGTGCTCCCACAGCAATCTGAACCGTCACTACAGCTCTGACCAGTTTAATTCTGTACCACCAACCTCATCCACCTCTGTGAATAACTTTGGAGCAGAAATCATGTCTAATTTATTCTGTTACCCTTCCCTCTGCATCTACCACAGACTGGACACAAAGGAACACTCAACTGACATCAGAAATCAAATTAAACTGAACTTAATCTAATGTGAGGCCTTCATGAGCATTTAAGGTTTATATTGACAAAGGAAATTTGTCCTGTGGGTAAGCTTTACGACAGATCACTGTTTCCATCTCAGGTTAAATGTGTGTATATGTCTAAGTAAGGGGAAGGGCAGAAGACTGGGTTCTATCAAATAAATCCATGGTGTATTTTTTTTTTTTTTTGCCTTCTGGGAATTTTGCTTATTTTTATATACATTCCTTCTTGAGTATATAAAAGTATCTCAAATTGAAAATTATACATGAAGCCATGAAGAATGTGTTGGATCCAATTCTATAGTCCTCTGGGATGCTCTTGAAGGTACCAACCTATTTCCACTTTTATCCTTTTTTACCCAACAGCAGATGATACAATGTACAAAAAAAGGGCTCTGGCACCAGAAAGCCTGGATTTAAAACTGGCTTCGGCCATTTTTTAGCTGTGCCCTTGGCCAGACAAGCCTTTCAAGGCTTAGTCCCCCACTGGCTGCCCAATAAGGGTAAGACTACTTCCCAAGAAGATGGACAACAGAATAGACAGACTACATAAAGGGCCTCGACTCTAGTAGGTACACAGTGTCACCTGATCTTTAACAATTTAAGTGTTGTGGGCTCCTGAGTTAAGAAAGAGACAAGGGGTATGGCAATGAGGGCCCCTATCACCACTTGGACCACCAAGGTTGATTGACATCACAACTGTGCTCTTAGTTTCATCTCTTGGTGCCATGATGGAAATGCAAGAATGTCAGGGAGGCAGCCTGAGGATAGGAAATAACATTGGCTCTGAGCATTCCTTAACTGGGTCAACTTTGTCAGTTTACTTCACCTCCCTAGGTATCAGGTGAAGAAAATGGGCCCAGAACATCAAGTAACAAACTCACAGCTGGTTAGCATTCAAAACCTACACTAAGGATTCACAGTATTCCACTTGCCAGTAACTCCCCCTTGACAACAACTTATATTGAGGTTTTAGAGAATTAGCCTATCAAACATGGTGGTTAAGTCCACAGACTACAGAATCTGGCAGACATGAGATCCAATTTTCCTTCCTTCCTGCCTTCCTTTATTAGTGGAGAAGTTACTTAGTTTCTGAGCCTCAGCTTCCTTATCTGCAGAAAGTAACAGGATACCCACCCTATGAGGACAACATAAGATAAACACACACAGAGTTTAACCAGTAACTGGGACCTAGTCAAGATGGGCCAAGTCCTCAAAATTATGCAGCTACCATTTTATTAACAATATAAAAATAAGTACCAGTAAAGCATTTTAAAGATACATAGAAACATACAAATAAACTATGCACATCAAGTAGGGAGAATAATCAGAAACCACAAAAGCTGGAAAATAGGAAAACTGGAGTCCAAGGCCAGAAAACCACAGAGCGGATCCCTGAGGATTGCTGTGAAGTCATGTCTAAGGTCTAGGTTTGCTTTCCCAGAACCACTCAAACCCAGAGAGAGAGGTGAACCAGGATCCATGAGACCTTAGGGCGTACACAGAGCACAAAAGACATCACTATGGATATCACTAAGACACCAAAAGCCTCTCTTTGAAGCTTTTCTTTTACTTGGTTTTGGCCACAGAGTAAAAATTACATGACCAATATTTGAAAATTTTCATTTACCCTTGAAGAAATAATCTGACCTGACAGGGCATCACGGCCTCTGCTCTGCATTTTTATGGCAGTTTTCACTAAAGGCCCAGAATGCTTGTTACCATCTCATTGTACACTCCTCACCACTGGTTTTGAGTATAACGAAAACCATCTCTTCCCCTGTTGAGAAAGGAAACCTAACTTTCCCCATAAACCCAACCACATCTGTACCTTCTAATCCCATTTAATCTATTTAATCCCATTTCAAATTAAATAACCATGTTTATGCCAGTTTTTGTGATTATGTCATTTTATTTGTTACCATTGCACAAAGTCAAATATAAATTATTACGAAAAACAATTTTACTTCAGCACTTACAAAAATTTTTTAAGCCCAAACGCAAAATGGAATTCAACACCAGTAGCAAGGTTTCTTGTTGTTGTTGTTGCTGTTTGGCTGGGGCCAGGCTCGAACCCACCACCCTCAGTATATGGGGCCGACACCCTACCCACTGAGCCACAGGTGCCACCCCAGTGGTAAGGTTTTTGGATATAATCCAGAATGCAAAACGACTTTTGTTTTTCTTATTAAAAACTCTATGGTTCTTTTTTTCCTTTTTAATAGCACAGAGTAGAATACAAAGCCTGCTTCCCTAGTTAATCCCAGCCTAGTAATTTTTATTTCACTTATCACTTCTTTCAAGTGAAAAGGTAATCTCTTTATTAATTTTCCCACTTAGAAGGAGAAGGCCATTAACACGCCAGTGGTCATCTCTAGAACCTGAAGGCCACATGCAGCATGGCAGGCACAATTTTCATTTCATTTTTATAAAAATATGCTTATATAAAAAGATCTAAGAAATCTATGGTAGTAAAGTGCTTTGTAAAAAGAGAAAATGAAGTGATGGCTTATCTAAGGAAATCCTGCTCATATCACAGAAATAGCTAGCAATAACAACACTCATAATTACTCAGCATGCGGTGATTCCAATCTTTCACACCGAGCTTTTGTTTAGAGGCCAAACCATAGTATGCTCTATTTTGCCCAAGTGGCTCTCAAAACTTAAGGGGGAGGTCCGGGCAGACATAATAATCCTAGCACTGTAGGAGGCCAAGGCTAGAAGATTATTGAGTTCAGGAGTTTGATACCAGCCTGAGCAAGATCAAAACACGACACCGTATCTACCAAAAATAGCAAAATTAGGCAGGTGTTGTGGCACTCACCTGCAGTCCCAGCTACTTGGGAGGCTGAAGCAGGTGGACCACTGGATCCCAGGAGTTTGAGTTTACAATGAGTTAGGCAAACACCAACTCACTCTAGCCTGGGGCGAAAGTGAAACTATCTCCAAAAAAAAAAAGAAAAGAAAAAGAAACACCCTCCAAGGGGGATTACAATTACAGTAGAACCTCTGTCAGTTTACCACCCAAACAACTGTAACAAACTGGTCAACACACGGAGGTGGGCAACATAAGGAACAAGGACAGACATGCAGTGATGTCCAATCAATGAAAACTAGGTTAACTTAAAGAGGTGACCAACTATGGAGGTTCTACTCCAGACATCTACTCCAGACTATCTTACTATCTACTCCTTACTTCCTAAGCACCCCAAACCTCATCTAAACTTGTTGGATTATTAAAAATTGTTATTTTTCAAGGAGTTATAGGACCTAAATTTTAACTGGGATCAGTTTTTTAGATGATTAGATAATGAGATTTTAATTTTTTTTTTCGTTTCTACAGTAAATAGGCATGGTTATAATAAAACAAGTTATGGCAGGGCAGCTCTCATCATGAAACAAAAAGATTTACATCCAGTGGTCACAATACCAATAGATAACTATTTTTCACTGATCATATCATAAAATAAAACTATCACAGACTATCAGATGTATTGATTCACTAATATTTCTGAAGAGCACCTTCAGTTATAAGCAGTAAGCAGAACAGAACAGCATGGCTGTTCTACAGAACCTGCAACTACAGGAGAGATCCAAAGCCCTAAACAAATTCCATGAAGCATCCCAAGTCTGGGGCCACAGTGTGCATAAGGGAGGGCAGCTACAGCACCAAAGACTAGGTGGCCACCTTCTAGTGGAGACTGGGAAACAGCGAACAGCAGTGAGGGAAGGTCTCTTCAAGATGGGGACATCTGTCTGAGCTTAAGATGGGCAGGCATTCATCTAGTATGGGAGGTGGGAGGAGATAGGAAAAACCAAGAGGCTTCCAGCTTGCCACTGCTCCTTCAGGCAACAGGAGAGGAAGGCTGAGTAGCACAGGACGCTAGCCGCAACTGCAAAGAACAGACACCATCCCATAAACCATGGAGAGTTACTGAGGCCCCCACACAGAGGGGTTACTGAGGTCCCTTCCAGGTAACAAAAAGTCAAGTGTTACCAAGTATATTCCTTGGGTAATGGAAAAAGAAAAACACATAATGAAACGATATCACAAAACATCAGCTCTTCGTCCATTTACTATTAGTCTTCTAAAAACATCACAGCCTCCTAAAAGATCTGCCTGCACTACACGCAAATTCAGCTAAAGTTTAGGAGACAATTTGTATGGTCTATTTTCTACTTATAAATCACAAAATGAGTAACCGAATTTGAAAAGGACTTTTAAGCCAGGAAGCAAATGCGATTGCCTTGCTATTATTCCTCAGTTCCTCACAACCATTCTGATGGCTTAAAAATTACTTCTGGCTGCAGCATGTAACAAAACAAACATGCGACAATTCAGAGGAAACAAAACCCAAAATGAATGAAAAGATCTATTATATTTCAAGTGTGTAGTGATTTCCTGTTTCTTTCACACTTTTGGCAGCTATGTGCCATATCACAGAGTACTTCTTATACTACAACATCAACAAAAATCCCTATTCAGACTCTGGAAAAACTGGGCATCTCTTTCAAATAGTGACAGCTCTCCATTTAATAATACAAAACAGCGATGTGACTATAAACTACAACCACAGTAACCAAGTACCTTTGTCATTGATAAACCCTCCCATTAGATAATCCAAAACCACATCAGACCTTCAAACTTCCCTTTCAGAATAACAAGCATCCCTCCTTTTCTTCACTACCTTCTTATGCTTCCTGTTCCTGTCCCAAAATTCTCTTTGGCCACACTGCTTTGTCATCAACATAAGCAGCATAGAAATGGCTGATTTATTCTCTCCTCCCTTCAGAGTGAACTGGGGTCTAGAGAGCTAACAACATATGCTTCCTATTACTTCCTCCCCTAAAACAGGCACTACCTTCTCTAAACTATTACCTCAGGCTGTGTTCTCTTCCGTTTCATTTAATGACAGTGATCATCTCCACACCACCTATCATGCAGCAGGCCCTTAGCCAAGCATTTAAATAAATTCATTTCATCATCACTATCATTCGATAAGATCACTGTATGATCACTGTTTACACATGGAGAAACCACAGCTTGGAGACACTGAGGCACGAAGGGGTGTAGTAAACTGATAAATAGTGAGCAATACAGCCAGGATTCAAATGCAGGTGCATCAAATTCAAACTCCAGTTGGTCACTCTTACCTCTTTCTATTCAGAACTAGCAAAGTACATGCAAGAAATCACCCTATTCATACACACTCAAAGCCAGAAATCCATAATACCTGCAGAGTATACAACCACTGTAGTAGAAAAAGAGATGGAAAGAAAGGGTTGGGAGGCAGATTCTGGGCCTGACATTGCCTGTCCTCCCTGATAAAGGGTATAGCAGCCTCACATCACCCCCACTGATGACTCCTGAGGCTCCTTTTTCATGGAAAGATAGTCAGAGGTCAAGGAAATTCAGCTCTTGAGAAAACCCTATGAATATATTAGGAGTAACTACAGGTTTGAACCTAAAGAGGAGGTTAATAAAATTGTCATGGAAACTTAACTTCTTTGACAGTACAGCTGAGTCAGTCAAATGGCTGCAAAAAGTTTCATGATGTTTTTTAAAAAAAAAAAAGTACAAACTCCAGGCACCTTAATGATTATGAAGCATTATGATTGGGAGATGAGTTTCTCAAGTGAGGCACAGAAAATAAGAGAACTTGGTTGAGACCAAGCTGCACACAACAAGGACTACAACTCCAAACTCTATATGATCACTGCCCACCAGACAGGGACACCGGGATTAAAACAATACAAAACAAAACCTCAGAAACAGCCCTTTGAATCAAACATATGACCCAAGATAAATGTTTACTAAATGAATGAGTGATCAATCAATCAATCAAGGCTATGATTCTTGCCATGCACTTCATAGTCACAGTGGGGAAGACAAAAAGCTAAAAGGGCATGTGTGTGCACACGTGTGCATGTTTAAGGGTGTAGATCAACAGTTCTCATCCCTGCTGTTCATAGTGTGATCTGTGGATCACAGTGGCAGTAGCATCATTAAAGAGCTTGTGAGAAATACAGAATACTGGGCCCCATCCCAGACCTGCTAAACCAGAATCAGCATTTACCGAGCTTTCCAGGTAACTTGTATACACATTAAAATTTGAGAAACACTGGCCTAGGTCTATAAAACACATTCAGGGCAAGCTGGATAAAGACAAGGAAATAAATCAAAGGAACGAATATATGATAAATGTCCACTATGTACTGGCTATGGTATTATGTACTCCACACGAATACTGAAGAGTGAGGCAGGATGAACGGTGTCAGCATCTGTCACCTGACACCTCAGAGGGATCCAAAAAGCATGCAATTCTCTTATAGTCTGGGAGGACCATGGTAAAGCCAACATGGTGGACAGACAGCATTTTTCAGATGTTCCTCATTTTGATTAATTACCAAACTTTAACCAAAAATGTGCCTATTAGCACTGTCAGTAAAAGATGCTAAACCAAACATGAGACCCATGAAAAAAGCAGAAATGATATTAAATTTCCAATGAAACCACCAGAGAGCTTTTAAGAGGGACTATTTCTCTCAAACAGCTACAGAGGCAAAAATCTCACATTTCACCATAACAAAACAGTTGAAGCACTTCAGGAAAACTGAGGTACAAGTGACTCTTGAGACACAGATTGTGGCTAAGCTCACGGGTAACTGGGCACTAATGGTTTGGGCCCAGCAACAAGGACAACAAAATCTCTTCCCAGATAATGTGCTTACTTCTCTTGGCCAAACCAGCCTTCAATACTTAAATAAAACTCAGCTAAAAATTAACAATGCCATAAATGGACTATTACGGGGGAGCATCTCTCCTACTGTGAGGAAAAATGTCCTATAGCTGGCTTGAAAAATGTTATTAAAGGTGACTTTTTTTTAAATAGCCAAAGCAAACACAAAATGCATAGCTTATTTGTTTAGCAAAGGCCACAATTTGGCACCAGAATAGGAAATGTATGAAACTACTGCCTCTTAAAAATAGTTTTTAGAAAATCACCCACATAGAAGCTACCAGAAACTAAACACATGGAAGCAAACAACTCATAAGGCCAGCTCCAGGGAGATGATTCCATGACCGGGGCAATCCTCGCTCCTCTGGCAGGCTCTCCTTGTACTGGGGGGTGGGGGAGGGGGGAAGGAGGCGAAGAGGCCAGTATAATTGCTCTTGCTGATGCCTTTCAGTCCAGGAGTGATGGAGAACTAAGTCTGATGTCAGGAGAGGAGATTGTAAGGACCAGTGCCACTTCTCATACTAAAACTGTCTGACTCTACACAGTTCCTACAATTTACACACTAGCTAACAATGACAACTATATCCAATGCAGCCAGAATCACATTAAAAAAAACAAAAACAAAAAACTACAACCACCAAGGAAAGAGAAATATCTCAGCTGACCTCCATAAATGGGAAAGACTACAGAAATGCAAAAATATCCTTCTTCCTCTCAAGATACTATATGGCTCCAAATCCCACATGGAAGAGGCTCTGGGATTTGCTCCCCCACTCTGGAACTAATCAGATCAAATTTCCAGCACTGATGTGCTAACAGGAAAAGCTTAGATGCCCGTTAATGTTCTCAATCAACACACCCGCACATTGGTTCATTCTAGATTTGTCTTGTGATCCAACTGTTTATACAAGTGATTCTGGGCTAAGAGTAGACAAGTTGGAGTCCCTGCTTTAAGGAACTGGGGTAGGTAAAAGAAACAAGGACACAAGCTGCAATTAGTGTATGGGCACCTTGTTATGATTGCTGGGAACTGACTCAAAACAAAGGGTAAGCCAGTTAGGCCAGTGCTCATGTAAACAGAGCACCAAAATATACTTGTAAACTAGAAAAGTATATATTGCAGTACTCTCACTTAGAGGCGTTCTAAATGTAACTGGAAGAAACATATTGCTAATTTAACAGTGTAAAATGGTGAGAGCAACATGGGGCACTGTCAGATTAACAACGTAACAGATAACAACATGTCATTAACTGTCTTTTCCAAGAATGACTTCAGCTACCTGCAAAGGCCTTGTCTGGATAAGTGGGGCAAGCAAGTGTGGGAGCAGAGCAGAACTGCTTGAGATAGGAAAGAGGTAGTGGAATCCTGGTACCAGCTGGTCTCTTTCTCTAAGGCCTCAGAAGAAATATGTCAGTTTGAGAGGATTCCCCAACCCTCAGGCTGACCCTCCCTTTAGAAAGAGGCAAATGAATGACTAACATATTCATTTAATCAATCTTTAAAGAGCAACACCTGCTTATTAAGTAGGTACTGAGTACCCAGCATAAGGAGAACCATCAAGACATGGTTATCACATAGTTTTTAGTCCAGTTTTAGTTTAGACAAAGATAAATCAGCAACAAAAATAGGGGGTGCTGAGTGCCTTGATGTTTGGCTGGAGCACAAGTTTGAGCATCCTCAAAGGAGTCAGAAACAGAAAGGGATTTGTAGAAATCCTGTACCATTCTTTTTATCAGCTGGAAGCAAGCATTTAACATTGTCTTCCTCTATGGTCTAAACCTTTAATATTTGTCAAAAGGAAGAATTTCAGACAAAAATTAAAAAAGGAGGAGAGGAATGGTCTCATGACAGAAGAGTGCACTGAGAAGCAGAAATCAAAAAGAGAACAGGGCACGGAAGGAAGGACACATGGGATTAAAATTCTGCCATGCAGACCAGAATAGAGTCGTGCAATGGAAATTCTCAAGTTCTATACTGAGACCTCTAGCACAAAATGTGATGTCCAACATTTCATCACATGGGTATTCAACTGAATTTATGAAGTAACTGTTCACGCAATTCCTAATTTTCATTGTGAAAACAATCACTGCAAAACAATTACCAGAAGGAAACCTACTCCACTATACTCTAGCCTGTTTCTTAAATTTTTTGTGTGTTAACCGAAAATACATGTATTACAAAGAAGATGCCATGCCTCAAGGAAGACAAGCTGAAAACATACATCTACAGAAATAAAATGTCCCTGGTAGAAAGAAAAGGCAATAGGCCTGGTGACCTGTACAGGGCACGTAAGTCAGAGCGACTGCCATGCCATGCCTAGTGTCCCCTTAATCCAAGAAACAGCCCTTGTGTTCTTCACCCAGGGTGGGCACTCTTGGGGCCAGGGCAGACACCTGACTCACAGGTGTCCCTCCACTGGCTGGCCTGTGACCTGTGAATGGCCTACTGTGAAGGGCTCTGTCCCATAGAGCAATGGTTCTCTACCTTTTTGGTCTCACGACTCCTTTACACTCATAAAAAACTGGAGATCCCAGAACAAAGAGGTTTGTTATTGTTTTAAATAAGTTGTATCTATTGACATCTGCTGCAATAGAAATTAAAACTGAGAAAATTTTCCAAATGTAACACACATTTGACAAGTTGTCAGAAACTGATATATCACACAGACCCTGGAAAACTCCACTATACACATACATCCATGAGAGAATAAGGGGGAAAGGGCAAATCATGTTTTGATATTATGAAAACAGTTTTGACCTCTTAGAACCCCTGGAATGGTAATGGAGCCCCGCCCTACCCCACCCCAATTCTAGACCACACTTTGAGCACCTCTACAACAGGGGCAATGACAATAGCTAAGCCAGTCAAAGAAGCTCAGACCAGAACTTGTATGAGCAAATAAGGAAAAGACTGGCCAGTCAACAGAGAGAACGCACAGGCTAGTAGAAGGATGGGATTAATTCCAAAATATTTTAAAAGATGTTCATGTTTTCCAAGTTAAAGCACATTTTTCAAATTTGGTTTCATATCTACTCATTTACAATTATCATCTTAACTACAATCAAATGGTGCATGCTTCAAGAAAGATCATGGGAATATCAATCGATATAACACCTACAATAACTAGCAACTGGAGTGCTCTCTATACTACCAACCACTAGCCTCTGTTTCCTCACTGATAATCAATACATGTTGCCTTTTCAGAAACAAATCTCCAATGTAACAAAATGAATACACTGTGAAGGGAATCTGTTATAAATTATAAATTCTAGGTTGGGCATGATGGCTTATTCCTATTATCTCAGCACTTTGGGAGCCTAAGGCAGAACAACTGTTTGAGACCAAAAATTCAAGACCAGCCTGGGCAACAGAGTGAGACCCGCATCTACAAAAAAACACAAAAATTTAGCTGGGCATGGTGGTGAGCACCTATAATCCAGCTATTTGGGAGGCATGTGCAGGAGGACACTAGAGCGCAGGAGTTCAAATCTGCAGTGAGTTATGTTTGTGCCACCACATTCCAGCCTGGATGACAGTGCAAGATGCTTACTCTTTAAAAAAAAATCATAAATTCCAAATGCTAATTAAACATGCTTACTCCTCTCCAAATAATCAAATCCTAACATGTCCATAATAATTAACAAAAAAATTGTTATGTAATCCTACCAGGAAATAAAAATTGTAATGTATAGGGGAGTGAAAGTAGAGGGTTCTTCCTATCCCATGAAAATGGAACTGTTAAATGTTAGCTGAAACTCATCGACAGCTTCTCAAAGAGCTTCTTCCTGTAACCCACCTGTTGTTATGCTTTTCTCTTGGTTTTCAAAATCATCTTTTAACTTCCTTCTACCCTCAACTTGAAATCTCACCCATTCACAAAAACATTCTCTCTTCTAAGTTAGCACAGAGAGTAGCCAGTGGCCAGACTTGGTAACATACTCCCTTGATCCTATAATCTAATCTACATAAAAAAATAGTGAGACAGAGTCCCCCATGGGAATAGTCTAAGACAGGCATCCTCAAACTACAGCCAGCGGGCCACATGCAGCCTGCCTAGGACATGTATCCGGCCCACCAGGTGTTTTTGCCACCGCTGCCTGTCCTGCTTAGCAGGCAACTCATCCCGGGGCCTGTAGTCCAGCCCTCCAACGGTCTGAGGAACAGTGAACTGGCCCCCTGTTTAAAAAGTTTAAGGACCCCTGGTCTAAGAGTTCATAGCTACCATTTACTACACACCAATGTAGAGCATAAGGTGACCAATTAACCTTTACCTCATTTCAGCCTCACAACAATCTTTCAAATACATATTATGCTCACTTTATAGAGGAAGGAACAGACTCATAGGAGTGAAGTGGCTTGCCCTAAAAATCCCACATGTAGGGAACAGAGGATAAGATGATCTATGAAGCTCATGATGTTCACTTTACCCTCAGATGCATGCAATAGTATAGTAACATCAATGCAGTTGAAAGTAAGGTGCATAATTTAAGCTGATGTTGAAAACAGGTGCTTAAGGCATAAAAGAAGTTAAGCAGCTTGCCCAAAATAGCACAGTTGCCAAGTGGCAGGTAGGCAGGCACAGAACTATACCTCCCTGAATGGTGGCTGTGAAGGTAAGTCAGTGGATACAGTTAACAACCTGACATACAGCAAACAGTAAAAATGAGCTGTTACAACTTAAGTATCCTGCACACAGAAAGAATCCAACAGAACAATCAGCAGCAACCACAGAAGATGTGTATCAGGTAAATAAAGGGGAGACTCTCTTCCGAGAACTTTCCCCGAACTACTCCCCAGCAGCTTTAGTGTCTGGTCATCTCAGCAGACACTCTCCACATCTCTAACGACTCTAGCTGGTCATGAATATTCCCTTTGGAATATTCCCTTTTCTGTTATTAAAACCAAACCCAGCACACACTGGGTTGGCAGTGGCCCTGATTCTACCACCTTCTAACTACATGACATCTGTGGGCCTGGGTTTTCTCGGCTGAATGCTGACAACAATCACATTTTCCCTGCCATACCAGCAATCCCTGGACAGACACAACAAAGATTCTGACTTCCTGCTGCTGCTCTGACCAGCCTGTTGCTCCAGTAGACCATAAACCTTCTGGGGACTATTTCCTTGGCAATTTCCCCCAGGATAGCTGTTCCTGGGCTCTTTCTGCACAGTGGTTGGTCCAGAACTGGGCTGCTGGGCTGACAATCAAAATCACAAGATGAGGGCAGAATAACAAAAACACTTGAGCATTAATGAGCACCTCATTCTTCCACCTAAACAGTACACCAGTCTAGAAGACAGCTCTCGAGGAAAGAGGAGAAAATGAATTCTCAAGCTCACGCAATCCTAAGTAAGCTTAACAGTGACTCTTCATCAGGGAGACTTTCAAAGGTCAGTCTTAAACCAAACGACATGAGACACCTCACTTAGATTAACACTTTTTCCCTGTAGAACCAGTACTCACCCACCATTTGTGAGGTTTTAAGCAAACTGACTTCTCTTACCTAGCAGTTCTTCATCTCTATTTCAAAGTAAGATAACAAACAGAAATTCTTTGTAAAAACAAGATGCTGAAAACCTTTTTAGCTATTAAAAGAACAGCTTTTAATTTTGTGGAGACCAAGCTGTAAGAAGCAAATCTAAAAGTATCCTTGAATAGATCAAGAGGACCAGAGAGGGGAATATAACAAATAAGAGTGGGAAGTCAGAGGACAGAGCCCATGGAAGGCTTGGCCATTACAAGGTTCAATGTGGGGCAGCTCACAACTCTCTTCCACTTGAAAGCAGTGTTCTCCCTGATTGGTTTCCTTCCTGACAAAATTATCTGAGGGTTCAAACAAGAAACAAAATCAATTACTTAAAACATAAAACACAATGCCAATGATTAATAAGGTTTTAAACCAATAAAAACACTAGTGTAAAGAGACCCATCTGGTTCTGTGCCACGAAGGTCAGTAGACAGTAGCTATAAACTCAGAGATGATGTGAAATCTCAATGATCTGGAAAATGAGGTGGTTGACCTCCATGATCGCTAAGGCTCCTCCTGGCTCTAAAATTCCAAGATTATGTCATTTCTCTTAAAATCATATAAGTCCCCAAATTTCTCCTCCTTCCCCTCCTGGTCAGTTTCATAGACAGTATCTCTCCCATATTCTCCTTATCCTCAATTCTACCATATGCACGGCCAGGTTCACCCGGCCTAAATTCTTCAAGCGTTACCACTGTGCAAATGAGAGGGGTGGGTGTGAGTGCTCAAATTTGTTCATTCGAATGAGGTCCATTCTACTGGGTCCCACCCAGGCTTTGGAGATAAACAGGTAAATGAGTCAAAGTGCTGTCCTCAAAATAGTAATGCAATAAGGTTAGAACCAACATTTCAATACAGTGGGTTTTATAGGGGAAAAAAGGCTGAAAGAACTGGTTGGAGAGGGAAATAATCCCAAATAATACATTGTTTTCCTACTATCCTACACAACTGTGAGGAAGAATGGCTGTCTGCAAAGCAAAAGATAACTTCTGGGGGAATGGAAATCAACATAGGTCTTCTCTAAGAGGTAGAAGACAGACTCACACAGCAACGTAGATTACAAAAGAGGTTTGGTGCCCGTTGCTCAGTGGTTAGGGTGCCAGCCACATACACCGGGGCTGGTGGGTTTGAATCCAGCCCAGGCCTGCTAAACAACAAAGACAACTACAACAACAAAAAAATAGCCAGGCATTGTGGCGGGCACTTGTAGTCCCAGCTGCTTGGGAGGCTGAGACAAGAGAATCACTTAAGCCCAAGAGTTTGAGGTTGCTATGAGATGTGACACCCTGGCACTCTACCGGCGGTGACATAGCGAGACTGTCTCAAAAAATAAAATAAAATAAAAACAGATTACAGTCAAACAAGGTTAGGCCCTCAGGAAGCAGCCACTGCCACTTCAGAAAAAACACAAATTAACTCACCCTGTGTAACAATTTATGCTGGGTGTGAAGCAAATCCCTCTATCTCCCTGTACACTATAACCCTTCTGGAGGAGAAAGGGCACTGAGCAGACTTTAATATCTGATTAGTGCTTGTGATACTCTTGCACCCAATGCATGTGTGCACAGATATATATTTTTAAAATTCTTAATTTAAAAGCATCCACTCCACATCTACTTTTTTCAAAAGGATATAACGCCTAAGGAAGCACTATAACATCAAGATGGCAACAGACCCAGTTTGAAATTTAGTTCCATCCTAACAGTTGTACATTTAGGCATTTAATTGATCTTCTCTTTTTTTTTTTTTTGAGACAGAGCCTCAAGCTGTCCCCCTGGGTAGAGTGCCGTGGCATTACAGCTCACAGCAACCTCCAACTCCTGGGCTCAAGCGAGTCTTTTGCCTCTGCCTCCCAAGTAGCTGGGACCACAGGCGTCCGCCACAACGCCCAGCCATTTTTTGGTTGCAGCCGACATTGTTGTTTGGCGGGTCCGGGCTGGGGATTCGAACCCGCCACCTTAGGTGTACGTGGCTGGCACCTTAGCCAGTTGAGCTATAGGCGCCAAGCCAATTGATCTTCTCTTAAGCGTCTATTCTATTCTCTCCCTGTAAAATGGAAAAACTCTCACAAAGCTGTTTTAAGGACTATGAATATTTACATAAAGAACTTAGTATAGTACTATGCTCAAAAGAGGAAGTGTAACATAAACTGTGGCTACAATAATATAATGGCTCCTAAATGCTTCTCTAGACTCTTTAATCGTTGCAATGGATGCAGAAACATTTCCAGAGGCTTTATGGCAATAAAATACCACATTTTCCCCCCTTTTCCTTTATGCTGGGGAAGTATGTGTAGTAACAGTTTAGG
>CAUYTI010117412.1:0-31975 GCA_963575145.1 Galago senegalensis | reverse complement strand
TCCACTGTCATACTTTAAAGATCTAGAAAAAATAATACTTTGTTTTATATGGAATCAGAAAATGTGAAGACTTTTTAAAGAATAGTCTTAAACAATAAGAATTAGGAATACAGAGATTGTATTAAGGCTTGGAGGGCTCTGGGGGCCGCTGTCAGCAGAAGGGCCCAAGAGCTGACCGCATCAGGTGAGATGAATAGTGAGCACCGAAGGCCTGGGCAGCTCTGGGCAGAGCAGGTGGCCTGTGCTTATTCAGCAGTGAGCACAAGGAATGAGCACTTGGGACTTTGGACACGTATTTTTAGCCTACGTTTAGGTGTCTGGTCCCTCCTCCTCCCTGGGCACCCCTCCACCACGCATCTGCTGGTTTGGTGCAGCTCCTTCCCTCTGGGCTAAGCGGCTTCCTCCCTCTGCAGCTCATCAATACAGAACTGATTTGGAGCCGAGCTGTGTAATAATAAGCCTTTCAGCAGCCAGCCCCACACTTGCCTTGTAATTAAGGCCTGATGGTTGTGTTGACGGCAAATGAAAGAGAATGGCTTTGTTCCCCTTCCCCCAGGCTTGATTGCGGGTTCTTGCTCTCACCTGAATTCGACCCATTCTGCATTGTGCCTGTGATTGCTGGAGTGCCAGTAATTGCAGTCCTGGCAGATGACATTTCCATGAAGCACACTCTGTGCCGCTCTGGAGGGAACTGACAAGAGTTGATAGCTGGGGAGCTCATCAAAGGCAAATTTAGGAAATGCCTCTGTGAGGTGGGAGTCCAAGACCAAATACCAGAGCTTCTCCTCTGGCATTTGCTTTACATGACGGACTAGAGCCTGCAACCTGCTTTACCCTCTGTCTGAGCATCAAGAAAAACTGGATTTTGTGAGTGTGAACTGCTGTGTAGTTTACTAAGGCCAGGTTTGGGTCATAGTTTTTGAAAAAATTCTTCATTCTGTTTTCCAGCAGGGAGATAGGAAGCAAATAAAAATTAGTTAGTGAGACTTCTCCTCGGTAAACAACAGAGTGTATTTTATTTTGCCTATAAAGCACATTGCTTAAAATGTGCGTGTAACTTTAAATTGTCTTAATCAAATCCCATTATGCATGAAGTAGTAGAACTCACTATTTAAAAGAACATTTTAATCAGACTTCTATAATTGAGAGCTGGCAAGGGTCACAGGGACCATATAGTTGGACTCAGTAATTATACTTGAAAAGAGAAGCTCACAGAGGTGAAGATTTGTCCAGGATTACAGTTTGAGAATAAGAGCAGGAACCAGGCGGCCTCACCCCCAGGCTGCAGCAAGTGCACCAGGTGCTGTCCTGTGCACTGAGACCACTGCCCGTCTGAAGCAGGGGAGGGTCTCACGTGCATTGTATTTGCCTGGGTAAACTCAGTTTACACTTGGTTTCTACCACCATAACCATGCACGGAGGAAAGGAGCCGAATCTGCCTTTTCAGAGTCTCACCTCTGTAGCTGCCATGCTGCTGCCTTCGCCCGCTGGACAGACAGTAAAAAAGACCTTGGAGCCAGCCCTGGGCCCATGCGTCTGTCACTCACCTGCTCTTGTATTCAGTGTTTTCAGCCATAAAAAGGAATTTTAAGTATGTGACAGTACAAACTGTCATTCTTTGTCTCATAATTTTCATGAATTTTTTTCTTAAAATGTCTATATTTCAAGTCTTTTTACTATACATGGATTTCCAAAAAAATTACATGAAAGTGTAAGTTACAAACTTTTACAAACTTATTTATCAGCAAAATGTGAACATACCAGAATGCAGTCTACTGGAAAGGTGGCTGTACACAATCGCATGTCTGTCTGATCTCTGCTCAGACAAACGTTTATGGAGAAACTAAAGAATTGGTGCGAGTGGAGAGAGGCAGCCCCTCAAAGCCACTTCCTCTCTCTCCACCTGCCCCATGCTGCTGGGCCCAGGGAGCTGGCCAGCCACTCCCAGACTCAACAGGCTGAGGTAGAGTCAGTTTGCCTTCCTGGAAAAAGTGCTGCTTCTTAGGCGTAGTTACGCTGGGTACATCCACCTGTTTACCCAGGAAACTTCTCTGAGGGCTGGTCTGAGACAGCCACTTCTGCAGAGCCATGCTTTGCTCTGTGCTGTTTTCTGTTGGACTCAGCTGAGAGTTGATGGGAGACTGACGCAGACCACTATTCAGGTGCCTCCTCTTCTTCCTCCCAAGTGGTCGCTATTTTAAGTAAACTTTCAGATAGGAGGATATCCACAAGCAGACAATCTTGCTATGTTGTTTTGGTAGAAAGACAACTGCTACAGGTTAGCCTTCTTTTAAAGCAAGTGCTAATAAAAAGCAAGACAAAGAGGCAAAGATCCATTTGTACTATAAATTGATTTTTATGTTGCTATAGATATTGATGCTAATTTACAATGCAATTTTTATCATTTTTTGAAATTAGAATTCCAGTTTGTTGTGTAATTTTATAACAATGTATTATAGACTTGATTCTGTGATGTTTATGCAAAAATTATATCAAATGTCAGTAAGTTTAGAAACTTAAGAAGAACCCAGGGATCTTTAGTTCACTAGGATTGAGTGGGGTCTGTGGAATGTGCCTTCTGTGTGGACAGGGCAAGGCTCTTCACAGGGTGGCTTCCCTTGTAATGAAGTGATGGGGGAGGAGGCATGAACTTAATTCCAAGGTATGATTATGGGATTTGCTCATTCTCCTGCTCATGGAGATCCATGTCACCTGTGCAGACCATCTAGACTTCACAGTAGAACGGAAATGTAACACTGCACTGCATTTAACCAATGAAGAGCAGGCTCCTTCCTCCTTACACTGGGTACCAATCACACAAATATGTAAGTTTTCACACTTTTAAGTTCCTTGTGAATTACTTTTTTCAGTATTGCTATTAAAATACAAAGAAGGAACATGATCTCACAAAGTATTGAATGGCTAGTTGTATTTAATTAGATAATACATAGATTTTACATGCACCGTGTGTTAACAGCACCTTAATCCCTACTTAGCTCTATGCTTGCTATTTTTTTTTTAACTTTTGGTCTTTTACAAAGAGACTTGTAGGAGGATAAGAGCGTGAATTTCTTATTATCACTAAATAAAAAATGGTTAGTACAGGGGTGGGGAAAGCTACACGTGCCCTAGGGGTCCTCAAACTCTGTAAACAGGGGGCCAGTTCATTGTCCCTCAGACTGTTGGAGGGCTGGATTGCTTGCTCTGGGACGAGTCGGGTGCTAAGCAGGACAGGAAGCTGCGGGCTGGATAAATGTCCTCGGTGGGCCGCACGTGGCCCACGGGCCATAGTTTGAGGACGCCTGCCCTAGGCCCTCTAGTGTGGCCTTCTGACTGGATCCAAATTTTAAAGAACAAATCCTTTTATTTTTACTAATACGGTTTTGTCTTTTATATTTTTATTTTTAAAATTAACGTATTTAAAATATGTCACAGCCCACTGCTGCCACAACTTGTCAGGGCCCAGGACTGGCCAGGTCTTAGGCCCAGCTTATCTAGGTTCTGGACGTGGACCACTATGCTATTATCTCGCTCAGGAACAATTGCTCTGAGGTGTCTGAGGGCTATTTACTTTAGTAGAAGGGAGAGAGAGAGAAAGATAGTCATTGATGGTACAGAGCTTAGTTCAGCAGACACACCAGTACTGACTTTCTGCAAGCAGGAGAGGAGACAGAGTCAGAGTAAGTGGGTCCGTGATAGAATGAGCGCACTCCCAATTGCCTTCCCCTCCAGCCTAATAGAAGGCTGATCTCACTCCTCTCAGCACCACAAGTGTAGAGACTGCCAATTCACCCATGCTCTCACCTCGCAAGCTCTCTCATGCTTGTTACGAGAGCTAATCCCTCCTGATGCCCTTTTCACCAAGGTGTTCCATTATTGAGCTATACAGATGTTACTTATAACTCCTCCTAGCCATAGGCTATACAGGCTACAAAAATACCAAAGAAGAAAATAAGTTTCAATAAAATAATCCTCCCAGACTGACTGGCACAGTTAGAACATTAGAGAGCCATAAGGGCTAAAATGACTCATAATTTAGTTCTAACTTCCCTCTCCTGACTGGTGCTGTTACTGCAGGAGGCTGGGTGGTGAGAGACTCCGGGGTCAAGCACACGAGTCTGTTAACCAGCTTTGTGTTTCTCTCTGAAGTGGAATTTGTGCATAGTTGCATATCTCCACAGTACTTTTTAGTTCTGTCTGTGTAAAAGTCCATCATGTGAAAGACGACCAGAACAGTGAAGGAAGAAAACAGATTATTTTAATAAGGATTAGGAATTGCAATATCATCTTGTTTCTGCTAAAAATAAGATGATTTTCTTGATTTGTGATATAAATTGTGATATGTGTTGCAATATCAATATTAAAGAAATTCAACACTCAACAGCATTATAACACTGTAAGTTTCACAAACATTTTAAATTAGAGGGACAGATGTGGAAGGTTGTACTGCAGAAATTAAAAGATGAAAAACAAACAAAAAAATGCCTGTAAATAATGGTGCTAAAGCAACTTGTAAAGTGGCTTGTATCCTCTGGGACAAAGAGAAGTCATTTAATAATGTAGAAATTGTAAAAGAACATATTGTCCAAGTTGTAGGGTGCTGAGACCTTGGTGACATTTCAAAATACAAACAACTGTCTCTTTCAAGAAGAACCATATGTGACTGGCAGCATGAATTAGCCTTCAACTTATCAGAACAATATCATGTAATACTTCAAAAGGAAAATATATGTATTACTCAACTGTTTTGGGTTTTATAGTACATTCAGCTCCTAACAGATTTTCTTTGCTATGAAGGGTTCCTCACTTTGGACACTTGTGAACAGAACATGGGTAGATAGCTCAACATCTTTCAAAATAAATGTGAAGGGGGACTGAATTTGTTATGTTTTGTTAGTAGGTACAGATGGAGCACCTTCCGCGACAGGAGAACAGGAAGGCTTTATTGCACAGATAAAAAAATGTACTAACAGATCCAGATGCTTTCATTTCTTTTCATCGTATCTTGCATCAGCAAAATCTCTGTGCTAAAACAGTGATACTTTGCAACAAGTTATTAAGTATGGTTAACTATATTCATTCAAATGCAACATATAAAGTTGAGGGATGAGGTGTTGAGTGTGGATGCCATTCTAAAGTGCACTGGCTATCACATAGACAGCTGTGAGTCAAGAATTCACCTCTGTAAGAACAGGTATTTAAATTCTATCTAATTGCACTTTCTTGAATGTAGCCTTATTTTATCATCGCTATATTAATTTGGCTTCCAACATGAAAAGGGTCCCCAGGCCCAATTATTGGAAGCTTATGAAAGAGTTGTTGACTAGTTACTGGGAAGGCTCTTGAAATGGCAGGTACTTCATTAAATGCCTGAGCTATTACCTCAATTGATTCTCCGATAATGCCAAGGTAGACAGAATTACTAACAATATGTGTATTTCACAGAAGACAAAATGGAAGCCCTTGAGGTGGCAAAACATTCCCCAAGTAGTCTATTTAGTGATAGGGCCAGGGGTTCCGTCAAGGCCTCTCTCTGCAGAGTCCTTTCCTGGGTGTCTATAAACCTCAAGTCCCATGGGCTCCCTGAGAGGGATGTACCTTAACACTGATGCAGGCTGGGAATCCTCTTTCCTGTAGTTAAAGCTTATGCTCATAGGAGGAGACAGGGCTTTTCTTCCCACAGATGAGGTAACCTTGCCTGTCTGGCAGGAGAGACAACTTGTCCAGGCCCCAAGTTCACATCTGTGGGTGCACAGGGAGGTTCAGGCCAGAGGCAAGTTCTTGCTGTGCTGCTCAGATGAGTGCTGTGCTATGTTCAGGAACAAGAGGTTGGGTATATTGGATTTAATTGATAAATCATCTTATGAAATAATTCCCCAATTTTTTCAATTTAAGAACATACCACTTTGCCACTTAAACGTTTTTTTAAAATGTCTGTATTATATTAAAAATGTGTCTTTGCATAAAAATAATCCCTGAGGGGGGGCAGAAGCTCTCAAGACTGGTTTCTGAGCTCTCTTTTGACCTTTACTGGTGATGCTGTGCACGGGACTGTGTAATCAGGATAGCAGGCACCTGTATGGTCATTTTCACTCATTTCTTTCGAACATATATTAACACTAAACATATATTTAGTTACTTTGTGTATCATAACTAGTAATTATATATTTTGATAATATTAAAACAATATGATATGATATCAAAATAATAGATTATATTATAATACTATGATCCCAGCACCTATCCTGTCCTCCCACTTCTGTGCCCTTTTTGAGTGTACTAGTCCTGAGTATGCTTAGGGCACAGGATTTTCCAGTGAAATGCGGCCTTGGTTCAAGTTGAACCAATGACGTGTTTAAGTCACATGTTGCATGCACAGCCGTTGATGGTCAATTCTACCTTTAGTAAGAGCAGGGCTTATTGCTACAATTCTGGATTTTCCCCCAAGAATTCCTTGTAACTTTTGTGGAGTGCAGGTAGCAATAACACAATTGATCCGTGAAATTTCTGTGTGTGAAAAACAACAGAGTTAAACACATTCTTGTGAGCGCATGCGCCCCTCCTGGGCACTCCTGTGGCGCTGTCCCCCTGTCACGTGCTCTCCCCTCCTCCCTCCCGAAAACAATAGCCTGCATTTCTCCATTTGATCATAAACATGCTAAGGGCTATGCTCTATGCCATAAAGAATTCACAGTAACCCTTCTGAATATCAAGGAACACACACCCTGCTTTATTACTAAAGTTGTTGTTACTTAATTCATTTACGAGGCTGCTCTGCTCTGGCCCCGACTGTACGGAATGCACAGATTAGGCTCCTGTGCTCAGGAAACTCACCGTCTTTGAGTGAGCACTGGGCGCCCGCTAAGTTAGACGTCGGAGGTCGGCTTTGGGCTCAGCTCAGAGCACACGTGCCTCCTGCTGAGCGCGGGATAGATTAAGTCTCCGAGAAAATAAACGCTGGGGTTTCACAGGAAGGTTACGGAGGGAGGACGGGCAAGAACCAGACCTAGGAAGCGCAGTGCGTGCTGGAGGACGCTGAGAAAGCCAAGTGTCTGAAGGTCAAGGCCACACAGGAACTCGGGCCTGGCGCCAGCTCGAGGCCCGCGAGGCTGCAGGACCGAGTCGGTGTCCGGCCCGCGCGGCCGCGGGAGCGCAAGGCCGAGAAGCCGCCGGCTCGCGGGAAACCAGCGAAACCGCTTCTGGTTATAGATTGTGAAAGGCCTGGAGGGTTAAGATGACAGATGACAACAATAACGCGACGCCTGCGCTGCCGAGCGGGTGTGACACCCAAAAGCTGCTCTTAGAGATTCCTTGCTCGGAGGAGCTGGGGCCGCGGTCAGTCACGCCGGCCAAGGAGGATGAAGTGGGAACCCTGAGTGACGCTGAGTCCCTGAACAGAGGGGCTGCCAGCAGGGAACAGCCCGGGGCTCGGAACCCTGCCTGGGACTCACTTGGGCGTTAGCCTGGGGTAAACTTTGACTGAACTGAGAAGCAGAACCCTCAGGCTTTGCAGCGGCAGAGCGGGCAGCAAGCCCAAAGCTCTTTGGACTGAGGAGCTGCTTCCGGGCCAGGCCCCGAGGCTGCCGGCGGGACACGTGTGGGCAGAACTGCTTCCGGGCTGGGCACATGTGGGCAGAGCTGCTTCCGGGAAGGGGCAGGCGTGGGCAGAACTGCTTCCGGGAAGGGGCACGTGTGGGCAGAACTGCCTCTGGACCAGGCTAGTAACCCTTTATGCTGGCCGTTGGCTTTTCCACGCCCATGAAGCTTTTTTCCTACGTGCTCTGATGTCTAAAGGGTGATGTTATTAATGGCATCAACAAAAATTACTTCTTAGATTTCTCTAAGTTACGATTTGTGTAGATGTTGAGGGGGAGATGGGGACGGCACAGCCAGGACTCGCAGCCGCAGGTGGAGGTCGCCGGGCCTGTCCTGTGGTCCAGCGAGATGCCCCCACCGTGCCGCTCGCTGTACCCACCCGCTGCCCGGGGTAAGTGCTCCCTCTGCGGGGACCCAGCCCCCCAGGACCCGGTGACAGCACGCTGCCCTGCCTCGTAGCACTGACCGCCTTTGTTTTCATTGCCTCCATTTTTATTTGCCTTTCTGTACCATTTTGTTTAATCTGGATTTTTTTTTAAATGAGCTAGAATGGTCTAATTGGACTTACATGTGAGTTCCTGCGTATGTTGCTTAGGAGGTGTGCTCCTACTATGGGCCAGATAGTACAAACAGTTTCTTTATCTCCACCCAGACCCTTCCTGTGACGCACCTGCCGTGAGGCAGAGAAGGGTTTGAGTTCAGGAGCTCAGGTTGCCTCTAACGATTATGTGACTTTGGAATTAAGCAATCCTTATAATAATGCATGCATACCTTTTGAAAAATAGTAATAGATGTGTGAAATTATATTTTTTCTGCTTTGTTATAGAAATATTACATAAATTTGCTTTGGCAATAAAATATTAAACAAATGGAAGTATTTAAGGCAAAAAATGTAACTCTTTCTTGGTCCTCACAACCCCACTCTTTGTTCCAGAGATCATTAACTATTAATCATTGGGTCAGTACCACCCCATGTTCTCAGTGTTTATAGAAGTGCGTGTGTAAATGTAAGATGCATTACTGGGCTCTTGATTTGTCTGGTGTACAGAATGGGGGGTACTGCATGTACTTCTCTGCACCCCTGACACCCCTTCACCATTTATCTTGATGATCCTGCCTTTAGCAGTGCATATGACCAATCCTAGATTATTTATCTCTCATAAATTTTAATCAGTCTAACACTACTGATGATTTTGACTTTTGATTATACACAGTACTGCATTGTAAAATTTTATGCATGCATCTGTGCACACGTGTGACTAGAACAGATTTGGTAGATACCACAAACTGGAGTTGTTAGGATAGCATATGCACATGTAAAATTTTCATCCTAGATGCCAAATTCCTGACATCAAGGTTGTTTCATTTACATCTGGCAAACCTGCAGGAGGGTCTGTTCATGCCATCCTCACTGCCTCTCCACAGAAGACTCCCACCTCCTGCATGGAGAGTCCCCCTGGAGAGCTCCAAGCTATGGTTTGGAGCCTGGCTGTCCTTTCCACAGTTTATTTTGAGAATCAGTGAAGTAGTGGTGTTAGACATCTAAACTCAGGACACATATGAAGGCAGAGAATAGGTTATGCATGTGATGATTTATCTATAAATAGCCTCAAATCTACAGTTACTGTTTCTTTGTGCCCTGCTAGTTGGAACAATGGTCTATTACTTAGAAGTTTAGATGAAGTTTATGTGGTGAATATTGACAGGTGATCCACAGGAAAACTCAGATGTGAATGTTCATATGTGGGAGGTAGACCTCAACGTTCATTGCCAAAAACGCATTCCAAAGTTCCATGTGATTAAGTTATCAGACAAACGTGTAATTGGTTTAGGCTTTAGAACCCAAAAGAGGAGGCACATGAGCATTTAAAAATGCGATGAAGGGGATTTAAACATTCGCATCCTTTGATTTCTGTTATGTTTTCCTAAGATGTTCTCCTCGTTACTTCATTGATAATGTATTTCTTCTTTGTTATCTATATTGCTGTCCTTCTGAAAATGATTACTTTTTCTTTTCTTTGAAAAACTGAAAGTGGACATATGCTAAATTTTATATCCAACTAAAAGCTAAATTATTCTTTCATGAGAAAATTCTCTTAAAATAAGCAAGGGAGTGGGTTAACTAAAATCTATATAACTTGGCATGAAAGGAAACATAATCCCTTCCTTCATCCAGGAAAGACTAATGGAGAACCTACTATGGACCAGATAGTACAAACAGTTTCTTTATCTCCACCCAGACCCTGTGCATTGAGACGTTCCCTCTACCTAACAGGTATATATATGAGTTGGAAAAACAAGCAGCAGGAGACACACTTTCAGATCCCCGTGGGGACACAGAGGTGGCCAAGGCTGTACTCCAGGCTGGCTGCTGTGTACACTATCCTCTCTGGCCAGTGTGGATCCCAAATTTGATCACTGAAGTACGTATAAGGCTTTTTAAAAAGCAGTTTTCTTGCTTAGACAGTATTGAACAAGGGTCCCGGAAAGTACACAAAACCAGGCTCAGAAGAAGTCTTTGCACTTCTTTCTAGATAGAGGTCTCATCTGAAACTGTCTCAGTTCACTGAGAAAGAGTTTCCCTTCTCCTAATGGTGGCATATGAGGTGGACTTTTATCAGGCAAATGACTGGGTCTTATTGTTCAATATTATATGTTTGAAGAAGAAGCACTGTCAAAACACATCTCTCATTTTTTTAACTCATCTCACATAGAACTGTTAAGGAGAAAAATAAAAATTAAGAACCATTTCCACCAGTGGTTAATCCTGTAGCAGTGATTCAGATTGCTAAGCAGGCCCATGTATGTGTCATTTCAGCAAAACTTAAATAAGTTGACAGTAAGAAACCTTAGGAAAGCAGCATGACAGCAGCAGGGATAACCCTCGAATGCACGGCATTTTCTGGAATATCACCAGGAACTGCCTCCTTTTTTTCTGGATCCCCAGGGATGGTGGGGAACACTCCTCCAAGAGGGTGGAGGAAGGACTTCATCACTCTTTTACTGGTCAGAATTCAGCTTTAGAATCACTTCTCAAGGCATTTGTATAACAGTCCCCAATGCCATATAGCCAGCATTCAAAGCTATAAATTCACCCTTGATATATAAACAAGCATGGGAAGGAGATCTGAGTCTACAACATAGGACTACCATACTTCTTGTCCAGATGGCTCTGGACTGGGGATTCATGCTAGGTGCCACAGCTGGGCATTGGCAGTTCTTGGTAAGCCTGATGCTAAAGGACGTGTCTTAACTGTTAGTGAAGTCCTAGCACTGTCAGGTACACTGAACTCCACAGAGGTTCATTCATTCAAGAAACATCCACATAAATATTGACTGCGATTGGTCTTTCCAATCCAGAAATAATTATGTGTAAATAAAAACACCCAATTAAAAGAATAGTTATTTTTAAACTGTAATATTTCTTAGAAGTACTCATGTTAAGTTTATGTGTTAATTGATGGGGCAGTAGGGATCAGGTTCAGATCAGGTGTTAGATCTGGTCGCAGGTAAAACAGGTGGCAAGGAAGTGACTGAGGACAGTGAGCAGAACCAAACTGTAACTAAGTTGCAGCTGGGAACTGTTTCCTGGTGGGAACATACCTGGTAAAAGTTATAGTGGCCTATAATTGACCTAGAGCTCATTACCATCTAATTAAACCCATAATGGAATCTATCATATAACTCCAACCAGTCAGTCACCCCAAAGATAGGTAACCGCCACCAATCCTGTCAGGAGAAAGGTGGGACAAGCTAGTGAGCTTACAAAAGGCAGTGTACACTCAGATTCTGGGTCATTCTCCATTCCTGGAGACTGACCTGTTTCTCATTCTTTGGAACATATTTTCACCATGTGTAGCTTCCTTCTTTCTTTCTTTAATTTTTTTTTTTTTTGAGACAGTCTCCCTGCATCACCCAGGGAAGAGTGCTGTGTTGTAGCTCACAGCAACCTCAAACTCCTGGGCTCAAGCAGTCCTCTTGCCTCAGCCTCCCAGAGTGCTGGGATTACAGGTGTGAGCCACCACATCTGGCCTTTATTTTCATTCTTTTTTTATGTAATAAACTGTGTACAATTGCTTTGTGTCTGTGGTCACTTTGTCACTAGCTCAACTTGGTACTAGTACTCATTCTTGACACTGGAATTCAAGGACCTGGGAACATCCAGACAGACCCAGCAAGGCCACATCACAGTAAATACCACTGAGCACACATCACATTCATCTCTGTTGGGCTCTGAGTTATCTGGGCAGGAATCTGCATGTGTGCTCTCACTCCTGCCTCTGTCTTGCGAGGACTTGGGTTCTGAGTTCAGAGGATCACAGATGGGCGTGAAGGACTGAGACTGTGGAAGCTGACGGTGCCCTGGGTAGATTCTCCTGGATCCAGGTGGCTTGTGGCTAGTATGTCTGACATGAGAATGTTTGGGGGCATTTGCATTTGTCACATCCAAGTTAAGTGTACAAATTACCTATAAATAAAAGAGCAAGTCGAGTTGAGAAAAAATGCAAGCTTTCTGGTATTTTTATCATGTACGTGTGGTGTGAGTTTAAGGTGTGTGAGTGTGCGAGGGTCACGCCTGATTGTGTGTGTGTTGTGAGTCTGTACATGTAACTGTGCTGGGTACTGGTAGACAAGAAGACACAGAACACGTCACTCTCTAGTGTGATAAATAAAACCCCAAGTAATTTGTATTGAAAGCTAATTATATTTTAAAATGTTACGAGATAATTCCAAACTAATGATGCTAGACTGACACAAAACAAATGCACTAACTCTCATTTGAGTTTTCAACCTTCAGGATAATTTTAAAACCTTTCTAACTCCACATTTATATTTCTGAATTATTCTCTCCTTTACATGTTTGTTTCAGTAAGTTTTTAATCAGATTTGTTATGGATGTGTTTTATAGGCTGCCTGTGTATTTCATAGGAAATTGTGTGTTACCTCATTTCCAGTTGCACTTGCTAAGCACTCTGAGTGTCTTCTGTGTTGAGAGGTAGCAGGAAGCACAGTATCTTCTGGTGGATTGATAGCAGTGCCGGGGTCCCCTGATCACAGATGCCATGGGGCGTCCCTGAGGGTCTCTCTGTCCTGAGCTCTGCTGCTGCCCTTTAGCTAACTACTCTGTTACTGCCATAGATGCGTTCTGATGAGCACCTCTGAATGGAGAGGCCTCCACAGGAACAGTAGTTCCAACAGCTGAGACACACAGCTCTCACTTAGATCATCATTAAAAAAAAAAAAACACCTAAATTCTCTCTGGCAGTATACTGTGAAATAATCTGAGTATTTTCTTTTTGCATTAAAACAGGCAATGTTTTAATACTGAGACAATATTGGAGAAAACCTTGATAGGAAGTTAATAAAATTTCTAAATTTCCATTAATGAAGCTAATTTATTTTGTTGTTTTTCTAAGATAAAATTGAGCTGACATTTGGAAGTGCCCTTGTTAACAACAAACTATACTTTGTTATGAATGAAAATGCATTATTTCTAAGAAATAGTTAAACATCAAAAAATACTTCTCACTTATTGAATTGTTTCCTGATTAAGTCAAAGTATTAACAAAAGCAGTAATCTCATGAATTGGCTGATAATTGGTCAATCTAAATGTTAAGTATAGTTAGTTTTACCTTCAAGCCTAGATGCATATTTAAAACTGTTAAGTATGGGGGGCACGGGGTGGGGTGGGGTGGGGTGGGGCGACACCTGTGGCTCAAAGGAGTAGGGCGCCAGCCCCATATGCCGGAGGTGGTGGGTTCAAACCCAGCCCCAGCCAAAACAAAACAAACAAAAAGAAACTGTTAAAATCTTATATCTCAAAATAAATTTACTAACTGTAAATTGGAAAGGATTCCTATGTATCCATTCTGAGTGTCCAGAAGAGGGCTTCTGTGTCGAATCACTTGCCCACCTTCACACACAACTACCTCTCTGTAAATACAACTCCTTGCCACCAGCGCGGTAGCACAAAGGCGTTTTGTGGTCTGTCTTCAGTACTAAGGACATTATTGTTGTTCTGCCCTTAGAAAATGAACATGAAGGAGAATTGGTGAATTCCCATCCAGCGGGCATCTTCCAACCCCAGTGGGCAACACCATCTGGCCAGAAGACCACCGCCTCGTGGATAAACTCAGGTACTTACCCACCCCAGCCCAGCACCTCGGGGAGAGGTTAGGAGAGACCCCTGTAGTGCTTTTCCGTTTGCTGCTCTGAGCAAATGCTCTCAGCTTAGCTGCCTGGTGCTCCATGGCTTCTGGGAGGCAGATACACATTCTGTCCATCAAGCAAGTCATGCTAAGGAGTCAACTGCAGTTTAATTAGGTGATCTACGCATTCTTACCACTAACGTTAGGAGTGGTAGGAGGGATGTGGTAGCTGTGATGGTTATCAGTGAGCCTTCAACAGAATATTTTCCTTAGAGTCACTGCCAACAGAATAACACTGAATCCCTCCCTGGAGCAGTAAAGTTGGTGAACTGTGGTTTGAGGGCTGGAGTGGGATGTGTAGGGCTGGAAGCTGACGTGGTGGTGATGTGAGCAGAATTGCAGACCTTGCCAAGCCTCTGCTCTGACTGTACGTGAGCCTGACGGAGACACTCTGCTATTGTCTTTGCATTACTCACATTCAGAAGTGTATTTTACACATGTTACTTTGATGGAGCAAAAGAAGAAAATTCTGGCAAAATGGTAATTTCAAAATGCTCTGTAAGGAAACCATGGCATGCGTTTTAAGGTTCACGGTGCAGTAGTAATTTATTTGTCTGCCGAGCACCCCGTTTGCTGTCTGATAATAGAACTACTTCCCACGACAAGGAAATTAGAGCCTGGGATTGTCTTCCAGATGCTGCTACCCTGTGGGTGCTGCAGTCTGTAAGAGCTTTATGAACTGCTGTAATAGGTCACAGTTGTTCTAATTATTTTCCCGTCTATGCCCTATTCATTTTCCTTGAAGAAACCCACTGCACTCATTGGTTCAGTTAGGGGAAGGCATTATGTTTAATTGTACATTTCCCTGGGGTTAGAAAAACAAAAAACAAAAGAACCCATTCACGTTGAGTGGTAACTCACACTGCCTTTGAAATCAGTCCCTTTCTGAGTTGTAGGTGTTTTGTACATGCATCGGCTATCTGGTTTTATCTAATCTATTGAGTTCTAGTAATGAGATCCTTTAATGGAATATTTTATGTGGGTGTAATTTTTAAGCACAGCTTTATGGCATTGAGTTGAATGTTCATATTTAAATGAGAATTGTCAGTGTAGTTTAATACAAAGCATTTAGATACAGATCTCACCAGGAATTAAAATAAGAAAAAATAAGCTAGTTTTGAGAGAGAAATCCACATCTATACTTGACCTTGAACAGGCTTCTCTGCTAAGGTATCATGTTTGATGCTGAGATCTGTGCATTTTCAAGGTATGTAGGACAAGCGGGTGCTCATTCAGGGAAAAGGAGGCCCTGGGTCCGGAGAGCTCTTGCCTGGCTCTGCTTTATACTGGCCCTGCCATCCTCCTGGGGAGTGTCTGTTGCAACCACCCCACCCAGGCCGGAGTGAGTAGCCCCTTGTGGGAGTAAGAGGCACTTGTTACCAGCAGCCTCCATGTGCTTCCTGCCCCACACACGATGGCAATGGTGGGAGCATAGCAAGGCCTGCATTTCAGGTTGACTGTTTTATCCTGTTGGGTCCTCAGGGTAAACCAACCATTTCTCACTTGGAGGGCTTTGATGATGACACATGAAGGTCAGTAGGCGTTAGCTCCACCAAGGGATGCACACCCTATGATGTCTGGGGCTTTATCCGCTCGTTCATCCTTTCAAGATTAACTTTTGACCTTCAGTGATAATCAATATTTATTTTCTCTGTATATGTGATAAATACTTTAGTTTGTGGGTGATGAAATACAAATAAAATAGTAAGTTGAAATAAGTAGATTTAACATTACAAAATGAGACTACATTGTTATATTGAGAACACAGGGTTATAACAACCTCTGAGAACAAACATAACTTTTCATATGATCATCTATAAAATGACAGTTGTAAATCACTATATTGCATAGACCAATGTAGGCCAACTTTTCTTGTAAAGAGCTGGAGAGTAAATATTTCAGATTCCGTGGGCTCTATGGTGTCTGCAGCAGCTGTACGTCACTGCCAGTGCTGTGCAAAATGAGTGTCGGCAATGCATGACCACATGGGTACGGCCGTGTTGCAACAGAACTTTATTTACAAAACCAGCAGGGATCAGATGTGACCTGTGGGCCTGCGTTTGTCAATCCCTGGTGAAGACCTGAGTTCACAGTTCCTAAATAGCTGCAGTTATTTTTTTGGAAGTGAGATTGTAACTCCTACTGTCTTTTTAAATTTTAGCACTTTCAAACCTACACAATAGAGTCTAAAGTTATAGTCCACAGACATGTCACTCTCCAGACAAGCCCTTTGATGTGTGAGCTGCCACAAAGGCTGAAAAAAGGGTAATGAGAGCAATATTTTTACATTTGTGAAAGTCAGGGTAAAATCCAAGAAACCCATGAGATTTAACAAAGAGAAAATGTGCTAGTATTTTCATGGTTACATCATCCTGTCTTCCAGGAAATAACTTCCTGAAATCATCCTGAAAATTGTGTGGGATAAAACCCAAACTAAAACCAATTTATCAAGGGATATTATAATTGTGTGGGTTGTAAAACCAATGCTAAAACCAATACCAAGGGGTATTGTCACACGTGGGTAAGAGGGAGCTATGTCTGAAATCCCACAGATGGACCAGAGCAGAACACCCTGGAGCATGAGTGGCACGAGCTTCCATGCAGGGCACACCACTGAGGTGGCACGAGCTTCCATGCAGGGCACACCACTGAGGTGGCATGGGCTTCCATGCAGGGCACACCACTGAGGTGGCACGGGCTTCCATGCAGGGCACACCACTGAGGTGGCACGGGCTTCCATGCAGGGCACACCACTGAGTTCATCCAGTTCATCCAGTCTGTTTTCCCAAATACTGTGTAACCACCAAACAGAATTACAGGAGCAAAGAGAATAAAATACCAATCACTAAGGAGAATTATTTCAGATTGCAAAAATGTGTACATCAAAATCTTGATAAAAGGGTTAATCTTGGAAAAGACTTTAATAATGTTAACAGAATTTTGAAGAGGCTATTTAATGAGTGTCTCAAACTTTTTACCTTATTTAGGATATGAATTTATACCGTAAATTCTTTAACCAAGATGCAGAGCATTAATTGGTATTTTCCACTAAGATGCCTTTGTCTGGTACTTACATCTTTAAAGTAGAGCTCCAAATGACGGCAAATCTCCTCGGAATAAATGGGGACAGCGTGCGTGAGGGATCAGTGGGACACAGATACAGGTGCAGGGCGCTCCTGCTGCTCTGTGCATAAAGCTGAGGAAAGACACGTCTGCTGGTCTCACAGGTAGTCTAAGGTTCAGTGAAACTTTAGGTTAGAAGTTGGAGGCAGCCAGACTAGGAAACAAATCTGGATTCAATCTCACTTTCTGTGTTACTTGGAAGAACTTATTTGGGTCCTTGAATCTGATGCTCAGTTTCTCCATCAGTTAAATGGCTATGATGATTTCATCTCAGCAGAACTGGTATAAGGATTAGATGAGCAAAGGATATAAAACACTAAATTTGGTCTCTGAAACAGAGAAGATGTGTTAGAGTATGAGCAGCTGCTTTGTTTCTGAAATGAGGAGTAAACAGAGGTATCCGGACCTGCCTCCAGATGGCAGTTGTCTGCATGAAGATGGCCCAGACCTGGCCTAGGGGCTGAGCGTGCGGAAGGCTGAAGGAGGGCCGGCCACCAGGATTTCTTGGAGAAAGAGCTCTTGGAAAGGAAGAGTTGCTGCCAGACAATCCAGAACGCTGCTTCCAGATTTAAATCCAGCACATGCAGGCCCTGTATTCTCCTCCTCAGCGTCTTTTACCTGCGGTGTGTTAGTGTCCCCTGAAACATGTAGCGAGTTTGGGAGCTCCTGGAGGTGAACGTGAGTCTTAGCTGTGTCCCCAACTCCTAGCACATCGTCTGCTGTGTGTATTGGGAAGATACCCAATAAATATTAGTCTCAGTAATGAGTGGGTTAGTCACGCGACCCTGTGAAGAGGGCTTGTTATGGTTAATAACTCATGAAGAGCTGATAGGGAGTGACCACTGGTAAGTGTTACTAAGTGTGGAAAGTAGGACACAGAACCTCTCTGTGCGCTCAGCATTCGCGTCATGCTCCGTTAGCTCACGGTCACAGTGGCAGAATGGCTTCTCAGGCTGTGCCGTGCTCTGCCCTGGATCTCCCGCACATGCCTGTATCACCATTTAAAGTGAAACATCCTCACATGCCCCTCAGTACCTTCTGCAGCCTTTTCCGTGTATGGCCACTGACCCAAGCCCTGAGGCCCGTCCTCCCTGCTCTGTGCGTAGCCCACCGTCTGCAGAGGGCCAGCCACTGATCTGCAGGCACTGATTTCACTGACCTGCGGTCACTTATTTTTTGAGAGTTTCTGACATGTTGTTTCTTATGGTGCAAGTGAATGGTGGGTAATTACCATATATTTCAATGAAAGAAATGCCTGGTTTTTTTTTAATAAAATTATTTCAGTTGCCATCCTTATATATTCTTCTGTGCGTTTAAGTAACACACATTTGGGTCAACTACTACTTGCCAGACGTGGTATAATAGCTACAAAAATGGAATCTTAGAATTTTGCTGAAAGGCTGTTAGTGTCGGACAATTTAATGGGGGCTTAGGGGACATATAACAACAACAAAAATTAACCACACCCTGGAAAGAGCAATGAAAGTAGAATGAGCAAAGCAGTAACGTGTCATGCATCCCCCAAAGTGGGGGATCAGAATGGGAGGTGGGGGGTTGCAGAGCACCGTCTCCTGGCTGGGCTCCTAGGAGCCTACTGGCTTCCCAGGAAGACTCAGGTTTTCAGACATGGCACCAGCATGTGGAAAGCTAGAGGTCTGGGAGTGGGATGTGGGGGAGAAAGCACAGCAGAGCAGTGCTGTGAGCTTAGGTTAAATTCTGCAGACAGTTGGGGATCGCGTGTTAGGCAAACAGGAGACACATCTGATTTTTCTTTACAAATTCAGTGTGAAGCCTAGATTGGAGGAGCAGAGAGGTTGGGAGATGTTGGAAGAATCCAACAGAAGTTTCTGAGGTCTCAGGGAGATGGGGTTATTTGGGCTGAAGAAGGCAAAGGTGCACCATGGAGGCTGTGACGTACATCGAGAATGGGCAAATGTCGCAGCATGCCCACTGGAGGGTGATGGCAGAGCCTGGACAGCACGGTGTCACAGACGGAAGGAAGTGACACACCCTGCTCTCAGAGCCTCAAACATGTCATGTGTCAAACACTGGAAATATTTTCCACATCATAGGGCTGTTGAGGATAACATGAAATACTACATATGACACAGACAGCTCCATGACTAGCATGTAGCTCAGGCGGTTACACTGCAGACATCCTCGTTACTCTTCATAAAGAGCCCAAGACGCACTTGCTTTGCCACAAAAGACGAAGGCTGAAGTAATCTGATTTACATCTGTGTGGTGCTTTGTGCTGCTCAAATCAAAGTGCCTTCAGTTACTGTGCAGCTGTGTAAAGATGAAGGTGCTGTAAACTGATGCAGGAGGACTTCAAGGGTATTTTGTCAAGTAACAAAGCAAGATGCAGCAGAGAAGCAGAGCTGTCAGTGCACACACATGTATATCTGCTTGTATTTGCATAGAAACCTAGAAGGATAGACAAAGGCCAATAGAAACGTCCATGTGTGTAGTTGCTAAAGAAAAAGCTGGGATCGAGAGGGAAATTTTTTCATTGTTTCCTTATTTTAGAGCCATGTAAATGTATTTCTTATTGAAAAAATGAAACTTAAAGGTGAAAAGGAAATTTCAAATAACTTACCTGACTTGTCCTGCCTGCCCCTTTATGCTAGGTAGAAAAGTATTAATAATTAAAATTTACAAATGGGCAGACTAATGATCCGTGAGCTTCACTAACCCACCGTGGTCATGCAGGAAGTGAATGAGAGCTCTGGGCTACACTCTGACCCTGAAACCCACCTGTTGCCACCTTCTCAGTTTTATAATAGAATTATGTTTCTGGAGTCCTACTCAATATTTACTATTAATGTAAAGCATAGTATTTGATCTAAATGCTCAGGGACTAAACACGAGCAGTAAGGAGTAGATGAGCCCCGTGGTGGTGACAGAGGTGCTGTTTGAGAGGCTCCCCTGAGACACAGACAGAGCGTCCAGACCGGCTGTCAGTGGTGGGGAGAAGGGAGGAAGCAACATGGAAGAGTAAGAAAGGAAACGAGGGGACTGAGAGAGCAGGAACCCGCGTCAGAGCCTCCGCCTGAGGGTGGGTGGGTGGGCGCACGGTGAGCACAACACCTTCCGGCAACTTGAGCTTTTCCCTTAGCTTTTATGATATTTCATATGTCCACTTCTTTCTAAAATTCTGTGATTTAAAACTTGCTTTACAAATGTAAAGGATTGTCATTACTTATTCACTAGAGGTCAAAGTCTCAATATTATTAAAAGAAAGTTTTTCAATATAACATTCAAGAACTAGCTATGAGATGACAGGAATTAGAAGAAGAAGCAATTGTAGAAGAAATTCTTTAGAATAACTCAGTAACTTAGTTATGTTTTATACATTAAAACACCTGTGAAGAAAATCTGAGCAATTGGAGATGTGAATATAAACTATATGTTTTATAATATGATTGGGAAAACACTAAGAATATAACTCTCTTTTTGTTGAAATTACATATAGATGAGGTAAGAGAATGTGTTTTTTTCTTGAGAGAGACATGTGGAAACATGTCAGGGTGATCTCGTCATGATGTCCAAGACCTACTTTCAGAGGTTCAGAAGAGTATGAGTATGTGCATGGATGTGGTGCATGTGTGTACATGCTTCTGTGTGCATGTGTGTGTTGATGCTGTGTGCATGGATGTGGTACACATGCATACATGTACATGCCTCTGTGTGTGTGCACGTGTCTAGGCTGTTTGTGTGGATGTGGTGCACGTGCACACGTGTACATGCCTCTGTATGCATGTCAGCGTTGTTTGCGGGGATGTAGTGCGTATGTGTACATGCCTCTGTGTGTGTGTGATTTTTGCCCCACCCGTACTCAGCAGTGTGTAACATGGTCCACAAAATCATAAGGTAACTTGGCTGCATCCATTTTCTTCAAGAGGTGTTGACTGCTTTAGTAGTCTTTAAAACGTCACAGACAGAATGTAGACCTCAACACCTCTTCAACAATTTAAGTGAACACCAGTTGTCTTCTGTTGGGGGAATCTGAACCCTTTGCTTCTAACACATCTGGGATGCAGGCTCAGGTCATCCTCTGATCAGAGACTTGAGTGGGAGAATTGGGCAGGGTGCACCCTGATCTATAGACCAGGAAGACACAGCCTGCCCCATACAGGGCCTTTTCCAAAAAGAAAGAAAAATCATCATCTTCATTAGCCAAATTCATCAGGAGGGGCCAAACTATGCCCAGTATTCATAAGGAAATTATATTTATAGAAATCGTATCTTCCGTTAAATTATGTAAATGAATGTGTTTCTGTGGGGCTGGTGTTGAGGCCTTTTTGGGACATTAAGCAACTGGGAATGACAATCTTGGGGAAGAAACTTTCACTTCTCTCTGAAAAGGATAAGCAACAAGTTTGCTTTTTTTTCTTACAGAAATTATCAAATTTATCCTCAGCACATTTTCTTCTTTGTTATGTACCTGGAAGGTTCCCAAAGGGTCCCTAAAGCTCAGAGCCTGTGATGTCGGCTATTTGTGTGGTTTTGGTTTTCACTTTGGCCCTACTATGCTCAGGTGACACAATCCACTACTGTACCATCAGGGGATAGAGTTTGGATCACCTGATGGCAAAGAAGTGATGAAATAAAAACCACAGGTTTGTCATAAATCTTCACTGTGCCTTGTCACAAATTTGCAACTAATTTACAGAAGATATGAATAAATACAACCCAAGCGGTTGGGTAAGTGCCGGCATTCTTAGCTGATGTGAGAGTGGCAATGGGGTCTCTCCACCCATGAATTTGGAAGGTGGCAAATCACATCTCTCCAGCACCTGTAAAGCAGAAGTGTGCGCAGCCACCTGAGAGTGATGGGACGTTTCCAGTATCTATAAAATTCACTGTGATCTGAATTAGGATAGGTTAGCATGTTTCAAAAATGAATTCAGAAATAAACCCAGAAAGGACAACATGATAAAAGTTTTATGTTTTTCTCATATCAGAGCTTAATGTCAGTTGGGCAACCCCCGTTATTCTGTTGTTCTGCCATCTGGAATTTGCAGCCTTCTAGAAAGTAGAGGGATCTCATCATGGCTCGTGTAGGATGCTCTGGGGCAAGCTACAGCATTGGTCAGAAGTGAGATGCCAGATCCCAGTGCACTGTGAGGAAAACTGAGATGTGGAGGCTTCCTGTGTGTCAGGAGGGGGTGGTATGAATGGTGTGCAAAGCATGGGCTCCACCTTGCCTCAGGCCACTTGGCAAGAAAGGGCACAGCTGCTCTGTGAAGGTCACCCTCATCGACATTCCCACTGACCTGCTTCCCTGACTCTGATGCTATTCTGTCCATGTAAAGGCCGTCAGTGCACCCTGGCCTCCTTCCCAGGTCTGCCACCAGCACTGAGCCCAGGGACTTGCTGGCCCAGGCTCCAGGTTCACATGTCCTTTCCTCCAGTGATGTGCAGAATGACTTCTCCCTAAAACACTGACCTGTGAACGTGGAAGCTGGTTGAGTGAGTCTTTCCTGAGAGAGTAGCCACCCAGGGGAGCCTGCGTCTGAAGCTGCAGAGGTGGGACCCTGGCCCTAAACTGGAAGTTTTCAAAGACTGGCTCTGGGACCACCAACATTAGAATCCCTTATGTTGTTTTTTGTTCTCTGCAAACTTCTGATCCCCAATTAAGAGCCGACCTATCAGAATTTGTAGGGTTAGGGCCAGAGGATGAAAATTTTAATAAATACCCTATAAATTCTTTTGCACATTAATCACAAGTTACTACCCTAAAGAACAGCCAATTCACCAGGCCCATGAGACCCAGTTCCATGAGGAAGCTCTTGTCCTCACAGTCCCCTTCTATTGCCGTAAGCCCAAGGAACCTGATTGCTTTGCTTGTTTATGCCATTTCATTACCTGAGACCTGGCAAATACAGCGTGTCATCCTTTATTCATTTATTTTTTTACCCCTTTCTTTGTATTATGAAAAAATTTAGCATACCTGTGAGTTGTGGTGAGTCGAGTGTCAGTCTCTGAGCTCCAGGCGTGTACAGGCTTTGTCTCTGTACCCGATCCCTGCACAAGGGTGTTTTACTTCAAGGCACATCCAAGCCAGCATATGTTTTTACCTAGAAATAATTTAGTATACATTTCTGAAAGTTATAGTTCTTTTTATAACATAACCAACCATCAAACTTAAAAAAGGATCTTAATTGTTATAAAATACCTGAGCATGATTCAGACTTTTTGTATTTTCTCACAGATTTATTTGCACACTTTGTTTCCTTGAATTGGAGCATAAGTGGGCCCCACATCTGCTTCTTGTCCACACGTGTCTTGGAGCCTCTTTTATCCTTGCTCGGGTCTTCCACCATCCGCACCCCTCCCCAGCCCTCACCTCCCATGACTAACTTGTTGAGTCAGTTGGTCATTTGTCCTATGGAGGGTCCCTGGTAGGGTTTGTGAGCTCAGCCTTTGGTGTTATTTGATGTGCCCTCTGACCCTTGCCTTACCACGGTGGTAACACATAGCACTGAGGCATCCTTGGCTTTGGTCTCATGGGCACCTGCCTGTTTGGTCACAAGGATAAAGTGGCACATGATGCCTCTGTGTCCTGACCCTGATGGGGCAGCGGATGAGGAGGGAACAAAGGTGTGGTGTTATTGCCATTTGCAAAGCTTACAGTCATTTGTATGTCTGCACCACCCAGGACAACAAAAGAAAGAACTTTTGTTGTGTGCAGTGAGGTAGGTGCATGTGCTAACTTCTCCACAGTCGGGAGCTTGATTGTTTCTGTCTGCACATGGGGAGACTACAGTAGGGGCGAGGTGGCTGCCTCTTGCTGTGGTCACACAGCTGTTAGGTGGCAGATGTAGCTTCTGTCACAGGCCACCTTACCTGAAGCTCAGGTCTGAGCCCTTTCAGTTTCTGAGTCCCCTAGCAGGTTACTGCCTGGGTATGAGTATAACAGAGAAAGAAGGAGAAGAAGCAACCAGAAGAGCTCTCTGAAGGAAATGCAGGTTGTCCAAAGTCAAGACAGTGGAAATCCAGGTAACTGCATGAGCCTTTCTTAAGGTCATCTCATCTGTTAGCTGGACTGAAGGCTCCTCAGGTTTTACTGGCCAGAATTTGCTAATGGCATAATGACATCTTGGTCCTTTGAAGAGATCTTTAATTCTACAGTGACTTCTGGGGGATCAGCGTCCTCTTACCTGGCCTGGCCTCATGTGCCTCTCTACGGGTGTGGGTGAAGAGGGTGTGGCCCAGTGCAGACCAATTCTGGGTGGTGACTTCTGTGCTGTTCCCAGAGCACCTGTGTGTAGGTAGGGACACTGGGCTGAGCGCCCTCCATGCACTGGCACTGGTAGAGTGTTAATTAGGGGAGTTTCCGGCACCTGCGTGACTACCGCTCACCTCTGTGGAAGGCACATCTGTGCACCTTATTAAAGCCTATGCTTTTCGTGTGCTGAAGTCCGTTCAGCAGAGGCCTTAGAGGCAGAGAGGACCCTGAAGAGACCTTGAGTACTGGACCCTTGAACCTATTTGCATGTCAGGAATTCCCATGTGTACTCAGGAGACTATCTGGTCACCATGCCCTACCTGTTCATCAAGCTGCCAGCCCTCCCACTGCTCTGCTTATCCCCTGAGGACAGCTCCATCCAGGCTTTATGGCCTCTGTGGAAGGATCTCAGGGGGCTCTAGACTCTGCATGCTAGCTGGTCGCACTACCCATCAGTTGTTAACATGAGACACGAGCAAGTGAAAGAACCTTTTCAGATGTTAGGCTGGGCGTCTTGCACGGCAGTGGCTGTATTTGCCCTACCATGGTCCTGAGACAGTTGTACTCACTAGCATGCCCTGAAGGAAGGGTACAATTGGTGTGTGACCTTGAGTTTGTCAGCACTAAATACTGATACCCTCCTTTTGCAGCTACATCCTTGCATGGAGCAGGGGCTCTGGGCCCGCCTGCTCTAGCCACCTGTCAGTGCAGGGAGCATGTCCATAGGGACTGCCACTGGTGTCTGACTGGCACTCCCTGTGTGTGTGTGCGTGCACTTGTGTGAGTGCTTGTGCCTGCCTGTGGATGTGTGTGCCTGCATGTGCCTGGGTGTGCATGTATGTGCCTGTGTGTACGTGTGTGAATGTATGTGCCTGGGTGTGCATGTATGTGCCTGTGTGTACGTGTGTGAATGTATGTGCCTGGGTGTGCATGTATGTGCCTGTGTGTACGTGTGTGCATGTATATGCCTGCCCGTGGAAGTGTGTGCCTGTGTGTACGTGTGTGCATGTATGTGCCTGGGCGTGCATGTATGTGCCTGTGTGTACGTGTGTGCATGTTTGTGCCGGCCTGTGGATGTGTGTGCCTGTGTGTATGTGTATGCATGTATGTGCCTGGGTGTGCATGTATGTGCCTCTGTGTGCATGTATGCGCCTGTGTGTACATGTGTGCATGTATGTGCCTCTGTGTGCATGTATGTGCCGGCCTGTGCATGTATGTGCCTGGGTGTGCATGTATGTGCCTGTGTGTGCATGTATGCACCTGTGTGTACGTGTGTGCATGTATGTGCCTGTGTGTACATGTGTGCATGTATGTGCCTGGGTGTGCATGTATGTGCTTGCCTGTGGATGTGTGTGCCTGTGTGTACGTGTGTACATATATGTGCCTGCCTGTGGATCTGTGTGCCCTTGTGTACGTGTGTACATATATGTGCCTGCCTGTGGATGTGTGTGCCTGGGTGTACGTATATGTGCCTGCCTATACATGTGTGCCTATATGTGCCTATGTGAGGACAGTGGGAGGAGAGATGAAATCAAGGCCATGATTGAACAAAGAGCTGCGTGTCTGTCTGGATTCCAGTCTGATCAGGACAGTAACTGTCCTGGCTCAAGGCTTCTGCTTTTAGAGGCTCAGTGCAGAGAGGAAAGGCCATGCATGTTTGTGATGGCACTACAGGCTGTGTAGGAGCAGCCCAAGCATGACAGCCTGGGACATGCAAATTACTGCTGAGGTGACTTTGTGCCAAACATGCTGTTTCACAGGTCCCAGTGAATCTGCCAATCCTTTCTTGCAGATTTTTTTTTTTTTGTAAGAAACAATGGCAGGGAATTAGAAGCCCTTTTAAAAATTTGCCTAGTAAGGGCCAAGGCATATTTGAGGTTTATCTCACCAAACTGCACTTGCCTAGTACTTGGTGTGGCCCTGGCATGTCTGGACTCTGCCACCTAGCCACACGAGAGGAGACAGAGGGAGCCCAGCCCGTCCAGAATGTGAATTGAGTTTCCAGGAGGAGCTCTGTGGAGAGAAGAGTGGGGAGGTGGGCTGGGCACAGAGTAAGAGGCAGGTGCATGAGCCCCACAGGATCAGGGTCGCTGCCGACACTGGGGCCTTCACTGTGCTGGGCCCTGAGGAGCCTGGCGGTGTGGGTCTCTCTTCTGCTAGGAAGGATTAAGGAGAGAACCCTGAATCTGTGAGAGACTCGACTGCTGCATGCAAACACCAAAGGCCTGCCGGTGTGCTCAGAGTCTCAGCTTGCAAAAGCATTTCCATGGCAACAGGTATTTTCTTTTTAAAATGAAATGAGAGCAGCGCAAAACCTCGGTGTCCTGGTAGCCAAGCAGATCAAGGTGGAGGAAGCATGCAAGGCCGCTGTGCCCCTGCAGGCCCAGAGCACACGCGTGCTGCTCAGCCCCTATGCCACCCTCTTCACACATTCAGCATGTGCATCTTCAGAGTTCCTCATTGGCCTCTGACACTGTCAACAGCAAACATAAAAAGAGACTAAGAAATCAATATTCTTTATGAAACCTGTAGAGAACTTAAAACAGTAACCATTGCACTTGTATTAACTGCAGTTCACTTGCACCCCTTGTGCTTCTAAATGTAACAGGAAGATTGTTCAGAGTGATAAAGATACTATCAAATGGTGGTCTACTGAGGTCTAGTCCACGCACATAGTAAGTTTGCTAAATTAATTGATAAAATTATAAAGTGTCTAGTATATCCTTGCTAAACTAATGAAACAGTTATAAATAACAATAATAATGTTTTATATCTATAAATATCATTTTTCATTTTTGAAGTGCTTTCATTTAAATTATGTAATATTATACATATTTTAAAGATAAAACCTAAAACTCAGCTAATTATTATTCTTACAGTTTTAGCTCGTAGGTTCACAGATCTGCCTGAGGGACTTTATTTTATAAAAATGCCTCATACTCTGTGTTTCTAAATGAGTAACAAGATACTGGAGCTGCTGCCTCAACCAGCATCTCAGTGGAACCCGTGTTTTCCCAGACCAACTATGATATGACCAAAACTCTTTTGTGCCTACATGGGCTTAAGTGAAATCTTGGAGTTTCCCCCAAATGGAACACAAAAATGGTTTTGTTTGCTGAAGAAACCATGACAAAGTCCAATTAAAACATGTCCCTCAAGATCTCCCAGAGAGTCCACTGTCTATCACCAAAAGGCTGGTAGCTGCTCCACTGGGTCTGGGACCTGTCCTTCCTGTGTGTGGTCAGTCCCTGGCCCATAGGTTCCAAAAGGCACCCTCTGAAGGGTGGAGTGAGCCCCACAAACCATTCTCCACCTTTGCTGATTTAAGGACAGGCATAAGAAAAAAAAAAGAAAACCAGTATTTGCTCCATTGGAAAGCTGAAAACACCTCAGTTGGCACCAATGAATTAAGCACAATAAGCCTCTACTCTGCATTTAATTTTTAAATCAGAGATTTTTTTAAATAGTTGCTCTGAAAGGCAATAGAATGGGATTTCCTGAAAATCATAATTTGGTAAACAGTGCTGTGTGTTCTTTTGCCCTTTGAGGATCTAGCCGTTATTGCACTGACTGCAGGCCCACTACTTTCCCCCCACGGGTGGGTGCCGTGACCTCTGCTGTCCCTTAACAACCACAGCTTCCAAGAGACAACGCAAGTCCTCCTTGGAAGATTCACCTCCAGATTGGAACTGAACATGTGAGAGGTCCTGACACACGAACAGTTCTGGATTAACAAACAGACAGCTCCAGGTCCACAAGCTCTGCCTCAGCCACATCCTCCCAGGAAAGCTTCCCAGCACAGCGATTCCGTTTTTTTCCCCAATAACAGATTTTATTATGCATGTTACAAATCCACTTTATACTAACGAGAAACACATTTGAAATAATAGTATTTTAGAATACTAGTTTCTTAGAATTTGTCCGCTTACCTGCTTAGTACCAGATTCTGCTGAAGGGTTCCTTGCACACGCTCCTTTGGTCCCTAGGAAGACTGAATAATTAGATGCAGTCTCCTCTTTGCACTTGACGAGAGTGAGGCATAGCGTCCTGGAGCAGGCTTCTGAGCCCATAGGCGGCTGAGAACAGCCCTCGCTGATAGCAGTAAGGAGCGAGCTGGCCACTCTGTAGTAAAGGGCAGTATGAAATGAAATTGAACAGACTTGATGCAAACAGCTGCAGCCTGCTCCACACGTGCCTCACGGCCCTCTGCAGTGTGGTGGGCAGAACCTGCCCGTTGGTGTTCAGTGGAGGTTTTATTGTGACTAGCGATTTCCATTTAGTGTGTGAGAAAAGTTTAGAAACCGAAGGTGACGTTTTGCAGTAGAAGGACTGAGAGAGTCAGACTAATACAAACCTGGGCTCAGATCTTGACTCTGGGACCCATCGGTTTGCACAGAGGAGGGGCCACCCTGACAGTACCTGAGAAGGTGCCCCAGTTGGGTACCGGCACATAGCAGATAACAATGATTTCATCTCATTGCTTATGTTAAAAATAGAACTCGAAAGGATGTATGGATGGTTCATGCCTTTAGGTTCTGAAGGCCAGAGCTGGGGCTCTCATGGCCAGAGAGTCCATTTCCTGACCAGGAGCCTTCACTGTCCCCCACACGTTCATTTCAGGAGAGAGGTGATCTTCCTGAGTACTTTAGATATCAGTGATTATAGTTCACATGATTTTATTTTACCAACTATAAAAATCTAATTCACTTTTTGGAGAAAAGTTGTCCTACAGTGAACAGTTATGAATTTTTTTTTACTTTATTCTTTAGGTATCCAATCAATGCCTTACTAATTTCAGGTAAAACCACAGGTTATTTCTAATTTTCCTAGCTTTTTAATTTATACATTTTAATGTAAGTATTACTTAGATGAAGTAGCTAACAGGTGGTGAGTAGTTTTCAAATCTGGGCAAAGAAATCTGTGAGTTAGGAAGTGATTCCCCCCCCCCGCCCCAGGTTCCCTCCAGAGCCCGCAGAGCACATCCCCACCTCACTGCCGCCCACCCAGCCTCTTGGCGTACACCGACTGCCTGACGTAACATGTAAGTAGAGGCATGGATGAATGCCTCTGACAGGAGTATTTGTCATTCTTTGGCACGTCAACCAGACCCCTATGAGAATAAAACGTGGACAAAGACACCCAGGACCAGGCCCTCACAAGCGTCGCGTTGGCCGTCTTGCCCCGTCCTTGAGAGTCTTCTGTGCTCCCTCCCCCTCCACCGCACCCCATCTCTCCCAACAGCAGCCCCAGGCCGACTAGGCCTCACTCCTCCTGTGTGTTTCTAGCCTAGTTCCTCTTGGGCCCTCTGTGTGTGGTTGCCACCATCCCTCCATCTTGCCTGTGCTCCCTCCGCTGCCTGAGGCCACCCAAGTGCCCTCTCCCTGTGAGCCCACTCCATGTTTCCTCCAGAGCCTGTGCAGTGCGTCCCCACCCGGTCACCGCACACTCAGCCTCTGTTGAATACTGACTCCCCCCTGGCCTCAAGAGTTGAGTTTCTAATTTCCAACTCCAACTAACATTCCTAGATTAATCAGACTGGCCTCCAGGCTGCATCTGACCTTACTGGCCTTGCTTTCTGTGGTGCCGTCTTCCTGGCCCTTCCTCTCTCCTTGTCTAATCTGTTGGGACCCCACCCTGGCTTGGCCCTCTCCTGAGGCTCAGCTGTGTTCTGGGTGGCTGCCTGGTGCTACCCCTTGCTTTCTGTGGTGCCGTCTTCCTGGCCCTTCCTCTCTCCTTGTCTAATCTGTTGGGACCCCACCCTGGCTTGGCCCTCTCCTGAGGCTCAGCTGTGTTCTGGGTCACTGCCTGGTGCTACCCCAGCATGGGTGGCCCCCCCTCAGCCCCATGGTGGGCCTCCCGCCAGATGCCCCTAACCCAGCCCGTGTTCAGCCTCCTCTCCATGTCTCTGACTTCAGTGGCATCAGTTTTTATGGTCATACAAGTCGGACTCTGGGACTGTTCTATTCCCTGTTGCCGTCCCTGTGGTGTAACTTCTAGATGTGCTGTGCTCTTCCATCCTCACCAGCCCTTCCCTTCAGACCTTAGCTCAGGATTTTACCACTGCTCACCTGGAGAGTCTGAGGGGCTCATAACCAGTATCCCCTCAGAACCATACTCCACACAGCTAAATTCATCCACCCACTCCTCTGTTTAAACTCTCTCGTGGCCTTCCCATCCTCCACAGGATTGAATTTTTTTTTTTTTTTGGCCGTGGCTGGGGTTGAATCTGCCACCTCTGGCATCTGGGGTCAGCGCTCTACCCTTTTGAGCCACAGGTGCCACCCGATTGAATTCTTTTTTTTTTTTTAATTCTTTAATATGACAAAGTCGTGTAGTCCAGACCACAGGTGCCATCCTCACCACCCGTCCACTAACACTTGCCCCTGGAGCGCCCCTGGGGCACATGAGCTTGCTCTCCAGCCTTCATCCAGAGCGGCATGTTTTTATTTTCTCTTCCTCTGTCCGCTCCTCCAGCTTCTACCGTCTTTGCGTCTGACCCGCCGCCTCCCCCAGAGTGAATTTGGGAACCATCTTCACTTGCTCCACACTTGCAGTACACCTTATTTGCAAGATCGCTTTCTGTTACCCATGGCTAACCTATGCCCAAAAAGTCATATGGAAAACTCCAGAAAAAATAATTCTTACGTTCTAAATTGCACTCCATTAAGGGTGATGTGATGCAATCTCTTGCTGTCATGCTGACATGAACCACCGCTGTGTGAGGTGCCCACACTTGGCACCACCCGCTGGTTAGGGGCTCAGCAGGCCCTAAGTTGTCAGGTCCCAGCCGAGAGCTGTCACAGTGCCAGGTTCACCGCCCTGTTTACTTCTCAGTGGTCTGAGCACAGGAGGAGTGATGCTGGCCAGGTCTAATGTGCCAGAGAAACGTGGTCAGTCTTTTACTGTGCCTCAAGTCACCTGAACTTTATCACAGTGTCGTAGGAAAAGACAGCACACAGAGGGTTCAGTGTCTCTGTGGGTTGTAATAGTTCCCATAGATGAGAAGGGACTCCTGTATCTCACATACTCTACCCTTCCTGCATGTCCTGTGGACTCTGTCGCTTGCCTCTTGGCAGTACGGAACCTCCTTTAGGGCATAGAGTACATCCTGCGTTGGGCTTTGGCCCCTGAAGCCTGCAGGGTCTGCCGCGGAGTCGTCCTTGGGTCCCAAGTGCTCAGGAGAACTGGAGGTACGTGAAGGATTGGCTTGGGGAGGAAATGCGCATGTCTCTGGTTCACTCTGGTCAGTGAACTGTGTGTACATACTGGCTTGTAAGGTGTCTCATGTTCCTCCTCACGTCTCGCTCAGCAAAAGAGATTTTTAGTCCAGCATTCATGAAAGCAAGATCTCATATTGGTTTATAGCTCTGCAGAAAAAATATTAATTTGTTTAAGTCACAGCGTTTTAGCATTACATTTTAATAAGAGACATTACAGCTGATATGGTTATACTTCCTCCCTTTTAACATCATCAAAAGATGATTTCTACAAGTTGCTGGTACATAGTAAAAGATCTTAATTTTAATTTGCTCACTTTCTGAATGTAAACGTGTACTTAACACAACAGGCTTTTTCCTCTTACACTTTCCCATCCTGCTTGACGTTTTCCGTTTTCCTCAGACCCAGCCCTTGACATTTCTCAGACCATCTCCCTTGCCTTCTTTCTTCTTCCCTCACCTCCCCACCTTCCTTCTTTCCTTCCTTCCTTTCTCCTCCCCACCTTCCTTCTTTCCTTCCTTCCTTTCTCCTCCCCACCTTCCTTCTTTCCTTCCTTCCTTTCTCCTCCCCACCTTCCTTCTTTCCTTCCTTCCT
>CAUYTI010117411.1:0-20908 GCA_963575145.1 Galago senegalensis | reverse complement strand
CTGGGTAGAGTGCCGTGGCATTACAGCTCACAGCAACCTCCAACTCCTGGGCTCAAGCGAGTCTCTTGCCTCTGCCTCCCAAGTAGCTGGGACCACAGGCGCCCGCCACAACGCCTGGCTATTTTTTTTTTTTTTTTTTTTGGTTGCAGCCGTCATTGTTGTTTGGCGGGTCCGGGCTGGGGATTCGAACCCGCCACCTTAGGTGTACATGGCTGGCGCCTTAGCTGGTTGAGCCATATGCGCCAAGCCAATACTAAGTTTTAAAGTAGGATAAAGAGGAAGGTCATGAAGCTAAAATTGCTAAGCCTTCCATGGTACCCTTGGCAGATTATTGGATTCTGCTATGTTCTTTACTTGAACAAAACTGAGTGAGATTGAAAGTACCTGAGGGATAGGAGCTGGGCTTTCCATAGCGGTGCCTCCTGGTAGAAGAGGGCCCAGCCTACCATTTCTACAGAGCCTACAAAGTACAGGGGACCCAAGGACTGTGTGGCCAGCTTCCAAGCCTTTCTTTCTTCGTAATTGAGAATTCTCAGTGAATTTGGTGTCACCATACTGTCAGTACTTTTCCAAAAAAAGTCAAAAAGCCAGTGCTTATTTTGTGGTTTATGTCAAGTACTTTTAAGTAACAGTGAATTTTTAGCACCAAAGCTGCTAAACATTGTTTTGAGTGTGGCCAAATCCTGGCATTCTGCAAATCAAGGTTACAGTGGTTCTTGCCTTTGAAAAATCCTACTTAAAAGTAGTTGGTGATACAAAGGTTGTGAGCAAGAAGAAGCAAAGAGAAAGAGATCCCCTGTTTATTGCAGTAGAGAAAACTTCTTGGAAGTATTGGGCCCTGAGGAATTGCTGCCCTGGTGGTAAGATAGTGGTTTTGGTAGAAAATGGTGGGATGGCACTTGTAGGTGGGGGAACAATTTGTGGGTGGAACTAAGAAAAAATATATAAAATCACTGATTGGATAAGTTAACCTGTTGAAGAGAGAAGAACCTGTTGAAGATGAAAGGAAGGAATTGAGATCAATTGAGTTGGTTTTTAATTTAAGTTATAAGACTCCATTCAAGGCAGGTGTGGACCAGAGAAGACTTGAGGCTGTCATAAGGAATGGTTTAGCAGGATTGAGTGATGGTGAAGCCTTTCAGGAGACACCTCTTTTCCTTAAAGAGGGTACATTCTGTTTCTCAGGCAGAGTTAGAAACACTTAAGAAGATTGTGTAGTTCATGAGCTCATCTCTGAAGGCTCAGTCTTAGATACCCAGAGATAGAGCTCTGATTGGCTAAATTGAGAAGTTACTCTCTGTGCTAATGATCACTGGAGCAAAGATAATCTGAGCAGGCCCTTTAAAACAAGCAACTGTAGTCGGGGCGCAGTCGCTTATGCCTGTAATCCCAACACTCTGGGAGGCTGAGGTGGGCATATAACTTGAGCTTAGGAGTTCCAGACCAGCCTGAGCCAGAGTTGAGATCCCTGTCTCTAGTAAAAATAGAGAAACTAACCAGCATTGTGGCAGGTGCCTATTAAGTCCCAGTTACCCAACAGGCTGAGGCAAGAGGATCACTGGAGCCCAAGAATGAGGTTGCTGTGAGCTATGACTTCATGGCACTCCAGCTTGGGGCAACAAAGTGAGACTGTCTCAAAAAAACAAAACAAAACAAAAAACCCACAACTAAACAAAACAACAAATAAATGTGAATTAGTGACTCTGGGTGTTTATGAAATATAAATAAATAAATAAAAACAGGCAAGTATCCCTGTCTTCCCAGAGTTTCTAAAGCAAGTCTGCAAGCCCTTACAATTATAGTGACTGCTCTGGAAGCCAGTGCAAAATAGAGAAAAACTCCTTTGGGGTATCTGATTGGAAATAGTCACACGGAAGCTTCTCTGAGCCAGCATGAGAGATGAAACATTACTATATGAATTAGATTTGTCATTTTGTGAGGCTACAACAACAACAACAAAAGGACAAAGATGCTCTTTGTTTCTCTGCCTGCTTTCTTCCACTCCTGTTGAAGATCGCTGACAAAACTGCCTGCCTGGGCATCTCCAGGACAACACCTCAAGCTATTGGCATCTTGCATTTTGCATCAGTGCCCCATCTGCTTTAAGATTGAGCTATAATAACAAACAAGTGGATGTTTTGCTGGGGCTGGAAGGGTGAACAATAAGCAGGGCCTGCTTCCCGTGTTATGACCTAATTCCTCACCATGGGAATTAAGGTCAGAAGTTGAAAAGTTTATGCTCATTTAGCTGGGCACTGATGAACACATGATTTGTTCTACTACATCAGTGCTTCTCAGACCATTTTCCTGTCTAGCATACTTGCAGGGTATGCTGTGATCATGGTGGTATTCTGGAGGTAGAGGCTGGTGGGGGAATATGGTTTAAGGAGGTCTTCAGGTAATTCTGTTATAGGGGAGGTGGAAGCTTTTTTCATCTCCCCCTCCCTACTTGGATTTCATTGTAATAAATGATTATTAAAAGCAGTTAATTGTTCTTCCTTCTCTAGCCCACACCAGTTATTCTGTTAAAAGAGGGGACTGATAGTTCTCAAGGCATCCCCCAGCTTGTGAGTAACATCAGTGCCTGCCAGGTGATTGCTGAGGCTGTAAGAACCACCCTAGGTCCCCGTGGCATGGACAAGCTTATTGTGGATGGCCGAGGTAAGTCTGGAGAGTTACTTAGACCTATATGCATGATAGGATGCTCATAGGGAGTGTCTGGGATTAGCATAGGTTGGCATCAGAAATCCCACTGCTTTTAAGATCTCTAAAAGACTGCTCATTCTGAAGCAGTTCCAATTCATACCTTGTTCTGAATGCTGAGCCCTTGCAGGAATATATGGGAGACCCTAGGGTCAGGAACCTGTTAAGTGGAAGGTATGGCCTAGAAACATGAACTAGAACCATCTGGTATTGCCTGTGGTCACTCCCATTATATCATATTGTCTAGACAAAGAGAAAAATTTCCCTTATGTTTTAGTGTATTAATTGATTTGTGAGGGTGTCAACTTGTTAAGAATATCTAAGTGGTTGCTCTTACTTTAAAATATTTTCATGGCTTGGTGCCTGTAGCTCAGCAGCTAGGGTGCCAGCCACATACATCAGAGCTGGCAGGTTTGAACCTGACAAGGGGCTGCCAAACAATGACAGCTACAACAGCAAAAAAAAAACAGCTGGGTGTTGTGGCAGGTGCCTATAGTCCCACCTACTTGGGAAACTGGGGCAAGAGAATTCCTTAAGCCCAAGATTTTGTGGTTACTGTGATCTGTGACTCCACAGCACTCTTACTGAGGGCAACATAGTGAGACTGTCTCAAAAAAATAAATATATTTTCTGCATCCAGTTGAGCTATATTAATTGTTATTCAATGAAAACTGGAAGCCTATGGTCTTTGAAAGCTTGTGACTTTAGATAGTACTTTGTATACAGAGCTAATTCTATGTAAAATCAGATCAGTATTCATCCCGTTAATCTTTCTTTTTTTTTTTTTTTTTTTTGAGACGGAGCCTCACGCTAACCCCCGGGGTAGGGTGCCAGGGCATAATGCTCACAGCAACCACCAACTCCTGGGCTCAAGCGAGTCTCCTGCCTCAGCCTCCCAAGTAGCTGGGACCACAGGCGCCCGCCACAGCGCCGGCCATTTTTTTTTTTTTTTTTTTTTTGGTTGCAGCTATCATTGTTGTTTGGCGGGTCCAGGCTGGGGATTCGAACCCGCCACCTTAGGTGTATGTGGCTGGCGCCTTAGCCGCTTGAGCCACAGGCACCGAGCCCATCCCGTTAATCTTTCCATGATTCCCTCTGCCCTATCCCAATAAGGTGTACATGGACTCCAGGTTCAACTAGAAGACAGAATTTAAGAAAGGAGCTTTAAACTTTTATTTGTTTCTTTTAAGGCAAAGCAACAATTTCTAATGATGGGGCCACAATTCTGAAACTCCTTGATGTTGTCCATCCTGCAGCAAAGACTTTAGTGGACATTGCCAAATCTCAAGATGCAGAGGTAGGAAAATCAGTTTTATGTTTATTTTTTTTTATTTTTTTTTTTTTTTTGAGACAGAGCCTCAAGCTATCCCCCTGGGTAGAGTGCCGTGGCATTATAGCTCACAGCAACCTCCCACTCCTGGGCTCAAGCGAGTCTCTTGCCTCTGCCTCCCAAGTAGCTGGGACCACAGGCGCCCACCACAACGCCCGGCTATTTTTTGGTTGCAGCCGTCATTGTTGTTTGGCAGGTCCAGGCTGGGGATTCGAACCCACCACCTTAGGTGTACGTGGCTGGCGCCTTAGCCGGTTGAGCTATAGGTGCCGAGCCCCAAGTAAGACTCTTTAAAACAAAAAAAAAGAGTGTAGATGATTGTGGGCAATTTGGGGAATTATTTTCCAATAATAAGAAAGAATAATAATAAAAAGCAACCGTTAACTCAAAGGTGTTCAAAGAGTTGTGTGAAAAGGGAGAAAAGTCTTATAGCACACTGTATAGCTTCCCCCTGAGGAGTGTTACAGTTGAAATAATATAAACGCTGGATGTCATTCTGGGACATTTGGGGAGGAAGGGCTGGTGGGGATGGGGGCAGGAACCAAGCAGGTGTGGGTAAAAGAGTTAAATCCTAATCTTTCACTGGCTTGACCAAAAGATCTGGAGCTTCAGAGGCTACAGCAAAGACCCCTCTGAGCTGAAAGAGCTGCTGGTGGGTGGAAACTCTGGGGTGGTGGGGTGGGCAGGGGGCTCTTTTCGGCAGAGCTCCGAGCTATGAGTGCCTACAACCTGCTGAAAGTAACTACAGGAGGGATGTGCAGAAGGATTAACCACGGGGGTCCCCACGGGTCCAGGCCAGGCTCTGCTCCTGCCTCGGCACCTGTGGGGAGGGGCCCTGAGAGTAGGGCAGAGAGAGGGGTCTGGGGGCAAATCGTCCAGGAGCCTCGGGCCCCTGGGCTGGCCTCAGCTTCATTTCTGGGCCGGGGGCTCCTCAGGTGCCTGTCTCCTCAGTGTGGCAGAGTGGGAGGGGGCTGAGGGCCATGGGACAAAATATCGTCCAGGTCATTGGGCAATGACAATCATCTCAAGCCTGGCCAGCACTTCTGGGCCTCCTCGCCTGAGGACGCATTTTTCTGCTCATTCGACCCCTGCTTCCAGCTCTGGGTGACCTGGTCTCCAGCTTCCTTGAGCTGTGGGATTTAACAAGAGAGTAACAGGGACTGTAAATCGCTCTCGGTCAGGATAACTTGATCCATGATTTGGTGGGGGCAGTCAGGAGTGGGGGGTGAAGAGGCGTCCGTGAGGGGAGTGATCCCAGCACTAAGCTGGCCTGTCTGCTGGCGCGTCACAGATAATAAAACTGCGTCGGCCTCAGCACACGGGGAAGCACGTCAAACCAAGATGTTGTAACCGAGGCCCCATGGCCATGAGCCTGGTGTCAGAGCGTCATGGTCCAGGCACCGTGGATCCCACGCACATCATAAAGATACATTAATGGTCTATGTGTCTTTAAAGAAATACTAATATTGTTGTTTTATGAGAAACAAGAGTTGAAAATATTAAAAGTCAGAATTTTATGGCCTAAAAAAATGTTAAATAATGAGAACATGGGAAGGGAGACCAAAATATTTGTCCCTGTTGGGTCTCAGCATCCTGGATGGGGACAAGGCTGGGAGGGGCCCCCGGCTTGGGTGAACTTGGCTGGCTTCTGCAGCCTCTCTGTGAACCTTCAGCTCAGCGAGAAGCTTCCTCTTCAGGAGGGTTTGGAAAGTGGAGATATAGGACCGGGGTGTTGGGGTTGTCCAAATAGTTGCAGGGCTTGGGAGGGAGGGAGGGGCACTTGGGGCGGTTGTGTGGGACAGGGCTGTGCACAGCAGAAACGGAGCCACCGGGAGGCCTGGGCCCTCCTGTTTCAGGGCACACACAGAGAGTGTGGACAGGGCTGCAGGGAGGACCAGGTTTCACCTGAGCTCTTTCTGGAAGGAAATTATTCTGGCCACCACATACTCCTTATTGGATAATAATTTACTTTAATGTAGGTTTAAACTTAGTCTTGTGGTTCAGCTCGAATGAAAGGGCTGTGGAAAGCTCAGGGGTGTCTGGTGTGGCTGTGGGACCAGTTGTGTTGCCCAGTCTCTCAGCCCAGGAGCCGCTGTGGCAGGCTCCAATAAGCTCTCCTGGGGAGGGATGGGACTTTTCTAGACAAATTTCTTTCCTTCTCTAGCGTGACAGTTGCCTGGTGCTTTGGTTCTCATGGGTCCGCGTGGGACTGGAGGGAGTGAGGTCTGTGTACAGCTCTCTGAGTTGGGGGGTCACGGGGAGAGTTACCACATGCCCAGCCCACAGACATGGGCAACCCTGGGGCAGGTCAGCGAAAACTTTGCTCAGATTGTTGGTCATTACTCTTAAGGCTGATGTCCCACCCCATAAAATCAATCATTTTAAAAGGCAAAATCCAGTGACATTTAGTACATTAGTGCTATGCACCCTCCACCTCTGTCCAGATCCAAAGCACCTCACTGCCCTTCAGGGAGACCCAGGCCCCCAAAAGTCCCTCCCCCTCCTCCCTGTGACACCCCCCCCCCCGTCTGCTTTTGTCTCCTTTTACCTGCCTGGATGTTTTGTATAACTGTTATCATATGGTGTGTGGCCTTCTGTGTGCAGCCTCTGTCACTGAGCTTGTCCCCAGGTGTGTCTGGTCTAGTGTGTGCCAGGGTCACTCCTTCTGCTGTCTGTGTGATGTCGCCCTGTGCGATGGGCCAGAACTGCCACTCGTCTGTCTTGGGCATGTGGGTCGCGTCTACTCTGGGCGCCTGTGAAGATTCAGTCACAAGCACATGTTGGCTCCTCTTGTCAGTCTTCTGGGTATTTGACTCAGGTTTTGAGGCCTGTTTTCTCCCTGTCACAGGAGCTCTTGTTGAGCAGTAATGACCTTTACTGAGCATTTACCTGGTGACAGGGACACAGCCCAGTTAATCCTGAGTGTTCAGTTCCATGAGTCTTCTTTTTTTTTTTTAAATTTCAGGCTCTTTTATTCCATGAATATTTACAGAACATCAACTATAGGCAAAACATTGACATAATCATTGAAGATAACATTGGGACAAATATATCAATTTTATGAGGAAACAAAAGCATTATCTACAAATCAGTTATGAGATAAGTGTACTCATTAGCACCACTCCTAGTGAAGTTGAAGATCCTAGCTAGTACAATGATGATAACTTAAAAATACCAATGGTTTGTAAAAAATATAAATTTCATTACTTCCAAGTTACCAAGTTACTTGCAAGTTACCAAAAACAATAGAAAAATTCACCAATGTAGCTAACTTCAAGAGTCCTTTTTTTTTTTAGAGACAGAGTCACTATGTTGCCCTGGTGTCACAGCTCACAGCAACCTCCAACTCTTGGGCTTAAGCAATTCTCTTGTCTCAGCCTCCCAAGTAGCTGGGACAACAGGCACCCACCACAATGCCTGACTATTTTTTGTTGCAGTTGTCATTGTTTAGCTGGCCCAGGCCAGGTTTGAACCCGCCAGCCTCGGTATATGTGGCTGGCGTTGTAACCACTGTGCTGAGCCAGTTCCATGAATCTTGACTAAAGCAAATAGCTGTGTGATCCCCACTCACAACAGAGGATGTTCCCGTCAACACAGGCTCTGAGTGCCTCTTTCTAGGGAATGTCACTCCCTCCGTCCCCAGATGCAGCCGATGCTCTGCTTTCTGCCTGTAGAGCAGTGATTTTCACCCTCTTTTTTTTTTAGAAACAGAGTCTCACTTTGTCACCCTCGGTAGAGTGTTGTGACATCACAGCTCATGGCAACCTCTAGCTCTTGGGCTTAGGTGATTCTCTTGCTTCAGCCTCTCACGTAGCTGGGACTACAGGCAACCGCCACAATGCCCGGCTATTTTTTGTTGCAGTTTGGCCGGGTTTGAACCCGCCACACGTGGTATATGGGGCTTGCACCCTACTCACTGAGCCATAGGCATTGCCTGATTTTCAACCTTTTTTTTTTTTTTTGAGACAGGACCTCAAGCTGTCCCCCTGGGCAGAGTGCCATGGCATCACAGCTCACAGCAACCTCCAACTCCTGGGTTCAAGCGAGTCTCCTGCCTTGGCCTCCCAAGTAGCTGGGACCACAGGCACCCGCCACAATGCCCGGCTATTTTTTGGTTGCAGCCGCCATTGTTGTTTGGCGGCCCGAGCTAGATTTGAACCTGCCATCTTGGGTGTACATGGCTGGCGCCTTAGCCACTTGAGCCACAGGCGCTGAGCCTCAACCTTTTTTTATCTCATGGAACACTTGAACCTAGAGTTGAACTTCCCACGGCACACTTAAATTATGTTGATCAAAAAAAAAAAAGAGTGAAAAAAATATACTTACTGTGCTTTGAACTTCTTTTGAAAATTATTTAATTAATGATGTTTAAAATTTTTTGAGGCACCTACCATCCTCTCTGAGCACAAGAGTGTGCCATGCACACCAGTTGAAAATCACTCCGGGAGAGATGACTGCTCTGCTAAGATTTTGTATAAATGAAGCTATACCAAAAAATAGCTGGGCGTTGTAGCAGGTACCTGTAGTCTCAGCTACTCAGGAGACTGAGGCAAGAGAATTGCTTATGCCTGGGAGTTTGAGGTTGCTGTGAGCTGTGACACCACAGCACTCCACCCAGGGCGACTGCTTGAGGCTCTGTCTCAAAAAAAGAAAAAAAAAAAACAGAGATGCTTTCCCGGGCTTCGGGGGAGCCCAGGGTCCACCTCCCAGTAAGGTGTCCAGAGGGATAATTAATGGACACTTCAAACCCCAGGGAGACCAGACAACTAGAGCAGCACTTTTACCCCAAGACTTGGGTTTGGGGGAGACCCCAGGGGAGGTACCCCTTTGATACTGCCAGGTACCCCTGTGGGATGACAAGGACCCCCCCTTTGGCCTTTTGGTTTAGAGTGGGAGGTGGAGAACACCCCTCCCTCAAAGCCGGGTGCTGGCCAGTCTCGAGGTAGCTGAGGTGGTAAGAGGAAGGCTCTGGGGCAGGGGCTGGCATCTGCTCCCTCGCACGGGGGTGCTGCCTGGGCCTAGGCCTGTGTGGTCTGTTACATTCTATGTTGCTTTCCTAAACACGCACAGTTACATAAACGATGATAACACTTCATAAACATTTTTCTAACATGCGGAATGTTTGACATGAATTTCAGCTATTTTAGAACTAATAAACAATTGTCAATGTCATGGCCGACACGGAGCAGAAGCTGCAGCACTTTGTGGAAGATCAAAGGCATGAAACGAGCTCCTCTTTAGAGGAAAAAAAAAAAGGATGGGAGAGAAACCCATCCTGTCTTTCTGACAGTGGAGCTCTGCGTCTCTGGAGTGTTGGCAGAGAGGCCCCTGGAGTCTGGCACGGCAGAGTCTCTTCCAGCGCTGTAGGCTCCCCAGGGCGCGGAGGGCAGGCTAGGAGATGCTTCTCAGCACTTGTGGGTGAGGGGTTCTGGGTGGGGCCTGTGTTGGTCTGTGAGTGCCAGTGAGCTGCCAGGCACCTTGCCAGCTGCCCACCTCCAAGCCACAGCTGGCACCCGAAAGCTGGGAGCCCAGCCCCTGTCCTTGAGAAGGTGCAGTGCCCTGGGGGCACAGAGAGCCTGAGTGCACGACCCTCTCACCTGACCTGGGGCCTGGACGGCTGGGTCTTCACATTTGTTGCATGATATCTTGTGCTGGGGGTGGCGGGTGGCCATGTGCGAGACCCTTTTTGCAGGGGAACGTGTCAGTGGGAGAACTCACACAGGCAGGGTGAGGGTGTTCGAAGTGCAGAGGGCTGGGTTAGGGCGACTCTCCACACCAGGAAAGCCCTTCTGGGACAGCAGTGGTGTGGAGGGCCAAAGAGAGCTGGGAAAAACATGGCAGTTGTGGGGGCATCCAGGGGACAGCAGGGCCTCTGTGGAAAGGCCCTGGCACTCCAGGTAAGTGAGGCCATGACTACCGCTAGGCCCAGGAGTGGGGACATGCTGGGGGAGGGGCCAAGAGGACCTGCCCCCCTCTGGGGATGGGGCATTGCCAGGATTCCATGGGAAAATGCACTGGGCCTGGCTGGGGAGCCTCCAGTGGTGACCCTTCCACAGCTTCCTTTCCTTTTATCCTCTCTTGGAGTCAAGATGATAACAGCCCCTGGTTGCTGATTCTCTGCCACTTACCCCTGACTCCCCTCTCTGAGGACCCCCCTCTTTAGGGCAGAAGCTTGTGTGTCTGGGGCTGCACTGGGAGTCCATCCTCACATGTCACTGGTGGACGATGGAGCAGAGACTGTGAGGGTTCTGCCCAGGTCCTAGCCCCCCATTACTGGTGTCCCTAGTAGCCCATGCCTGTGCCCCTGGCAGCTCACACTGGCGTACCTAACAACTCACACCTGTGTTCTCTTGACCAGAACGGGCAGATCCCTGGGGCCAGGCTCCAGGAGCAGAACCCTGCCATTGGGTCTCAGTTTTCCCATCTGTGTGGTGGGGACAGAGATGCCGTCTGGCTATCTCACCAGGTTGCCGTGCAGCTCAGTAGAGCAATGGTGGTGAGGTTAATGCATATTGTTTAAAAGGATGCAGGCCCATGCCACTGTCTGGGATGTAGGCTTTGATGACATTAGCAAGGCAAAGTCCTCTTGCCTGGGAGGACAATTCCAGAGGGAGGACTAGGGATGGTGGAGAGGCCTGGTGTATGACCCAGGGTTGCCAGAGCAAAGTGCTACAGGCTTTATTCTAGCTCCCAGGGGACCCACTGGAGGGAGGATGAGGTGGAGATTTCTGTGCAGGGGATGCATTGGGAGGGGCTCATAGGGGGAAAAGTGGTGGGAAGCAGGAGGGGCAGGGACAAGAGGGGCTCCCAGCTGGAGCTGCCACAGCCAGACTCCAGACAGCCATGAGCTGCACCCATAGACAGTCCCCTGCTGACAAGGGGGTTCCTTGTGCCTATGACTCAGTCTTTGGCTGTGGCTGCCCCTAGGTAGGGCAGTGTTTCCTGGACATTCCTGGGCGAGGGGGATCTTGGCCCCTTGGCTGAGGGTGTTCTCTGGGGAAGGCAGTGAGCAGGGGTCAGTAGCCAGAGCTTCTGGCTTTGCCCTCCGGCAGAGAGCCTTGGGAGGCCTGGCCAGGTTTGCTTCCACCCATGACCTTGCACAAGGTGATGGTGCCCACAATGCTTGGGCCACTGGGACACTGGGGCAGGTACCCTGTGTCCTTTGACCCTCCTCCCACCCAAGGGGGCTTCCTTGCTGCTCCTTTGAACCTGGGTGACTTCACTCTAAGTGTACAGCAGACATGACACTCACTTGGACTGGGACAAAAGGGCCATGTCACAAGTTCCCAAGTCTCACAGCCTGACCCTGGTGGGTCTCCTCCCACCTCTAATATGCCTTTGAGGGCCATCCACACAAATTATCCCCCAGCCTTCACAGCTCCTCAGTGTCTGGCAGGTGGAGGGTCGGCTGCTGCTCCTTCAGAGTTTGCCCATGGGGTGGGAGCTCAGGCGTGGGGCTATGTCCTTGTTACCTGCATGTCTCCTAAGCAGGCTCCAGCCCCTGGCAGGGCTGAACAAATGTTGGACCAAGGATGAATTTGCACCATGCTTGATGTTAACCCCATGTTAACATTTTTTACTAATATTCCAGAAACCCCTAGGAAACTAGAAAAGGCTAAGGCCCCAGAAGCTGGGAGCTTTCTCATCTGTCCTTGGAGAGGCTCCCTGAGCTCTAGGAACCCACTAGACTTGCATCCATTTTGGGTCCCCCATCTGCCTGGGCTGTGCAGCCACTCAGTAGACCCTGCTGAGAGAATTAAGGAAAGAACCGCCCGCCCCAAGAGGGTGAGGGGCCCCGTTTGTGCCAGTGCAGAGATCAGCTGTCCAGGCTCAGTGTTCCTACCTGGCAGCCCCTGTTCTAACCCAGCAGCCCAGCACTTACTCCTGCCACTGGGCCCTGCATCCCCGTCTCAGCAGAACTGCACTTCAGTTTATGGCCATTTTTCTCTTTTCCGGAAGCTTTGCTTCCTTCATGTGGCAAATGTCCCAAAGTCATTAACCCCCGGTGCCCTGCCTGGGTTTGACCTAGGGAGTGCCCGGCAGGCAGCCACCAGATGGGTGCACAGGCAGAAGTGCCCCTCTGATTTGTGATTTCCCCGGGAGGGCTGGGTATGCCTGACTGTGTGCTGGGCACTGGCACAGGGGTAGCCACACCAGCCCAGGATGGCAGGAGGAGGACAGTGCTGAGTCAGGATGAGATGCCTACTGCCCAGCAGGAGCGACTACCCCCCATCAGCCCTCTATCATGGGACAGGAGAAGCTACTTGCCCCTCACTCTGGGGTTCCCCAGACCATGACCATGATGGAAGGAGAAAGGGGACAGCCCTGGCAAGGTTCTAGTTGTTCCCAAGTCACCCTGAGTCTGACTGACCTAGTACAGTCATCACTAAACCTGAGGGCATCAGAGACCTGAGGCCAGTCCCTCCCTCCAGGATGGCAGTTGGATGTCAGCCCCTCTATGGGAGCTGGCTCCACACACCTTAGGGCTGAGGTCTGTGGGCTCCCACGTGGCTGATGTCATGTTGGCACCACCTCTCACTGGTGGAGTGACAGTGTCACACTTGGGCACTGGGGGCCTGGTTCAGGGCTGAGGCAGAGATTGTAGGACCATCGCAGAGCCCCAACCCTCCCAACCTGCAGGGCAAGCTCTGGGGCGATGTTTTGAGGAGGGGCGTTCTGTGCCAGGACATCATGATTCTGGACCTGACACCACACTTGAGAACTAGGGGGAAGAGAGACACAGAGAGATGGAGGGACAGAGGGAGAGAGAGAGACCTGTACTCCCCTATAGAGAGCAGAGCCTTCTAACTAATTCTCACTGTACTTGTGCCCTCTGGCTGTCCCGAGAAGGAAGCCAAGCTGGTCCAAATGCCCAGGAAGTCGGACTTAGATTCTCCTGGGGCCCAACTCACACTCCCTGCTGGTGGTCTTAGACACCCCCAGCCCTCCCCAGCCCTTCTCCAAGGCCCTTGTTTTGCCTGAGGGTGGGAGGTGCCACCTGATTTTAGCTGGGCTACTGCCCTGGGGCTGACCTCTTACTTTCCACTTTTCAAAGAAGGGAACTGAGGCTCAGAGAGGCTCAGGGACCTGCCTGGGGTCACACACACTCAGTGCAGAGCACAGTGCGGAATGCCCTCCCTGCGTCAGCTGCTCAGGATGCCCATTGCATCCTAGAGCTGGGCTCTCCACTCTGGTTCATGATGAAGGACTCTTGGGAGGGCCAGGAGCCAGGGGTCAGGGGACCATTCTCCAAGGCCACAGGCCTCCTCCGAGCAGGGGCCGGTGTTGAGGGCAGGCAGGCTGGGCAGGATGCGGAGGGAAACAGGAAGACCCAGGCAGGAGGTGTGGGCTGGACTGGGTGTGGCCAGGCTGTGGGCTGGGGTGGGAGTGGGGGTGGGGAGTCCTTTATTGCTCTCATTGCTCTTGGAGGAGCTGTGACCTTTCACCTTTTCTGTGACAAGTGGCTGTTCTCACACCTACAGGCCAGGGCCCATGGCTGGGACTCTACCCAGAGGCTCTAGCATGTTCCCTGGAAGGTGCCCAGACTGCTCCAGTGAGTGGACGAGGTCCCAACTCCCAAATGGTGCTTTCTAGTGCTGTTAGACACCTACTGTATAGTATAGGCCCTGAGCTTTGGTTGACTCCAGACTCCATGATAGTCACAAACTAGCAGTGACACAAATGACCAAGGAGTTATGAGCAGGAGCCCAGTTCTGGGAGGGATACCAAGGGCCTTGCAGACCCAGGGCAGGCCTCTTTGTCCAGGATCCATGGGTGGGAATGCAGGCTGGGCAGAGGGGCCCCAGCAGGCAAGGCTAGGAGACTTGTGGTGGTAGAGTGGTCAAGGCCCCAGGTATATGGGCCACAGGTAGGCAGAGCCTTCAAGGCCACAGGACATTTGTTGGGAGGGACACATGCCGATGTTGGAGTAGAACTGGGATGGCCAAGCATTCGGGGGTGGCTGGACTGGGAGGCTGGGCCAAGTGCAGGAACTGGGCCCTCCTAGGAGGCAGATCCATGATGGGCCTTGGCTGTTTAGTGACACCAAGGGCAATTGAGGTCCCAGGGGCCACATGGTGGTCCTGCTGTCTGAGTTGGGGGCAGGCTGGGGACAAAGGCAGAGGCCTCCCATGGGCCTGGTGGCCAGGCTGCGCCTTCCAAGGGCACCAGCTCTCAATGACTCTAGGAGAGACTCTGCTGTTTTTCTAAGTTTTCTTTTTTTCCTGTAGCTGGATTTAACTGTAAAGAGCAATAAATTACCAATCTGGAAAAACATCCCTTGTCCCCACAAAGGACATGGCTGTCCCCAAATGACAAATGGCTCTGAATTAACATTATTTAGTATTTATAACTTCCGCAGGACAGAACCTACAGATGTTACTGGCAAATCCTGCCTGCCTTTGGGGTATTTTTAGAGCCTATTGTGCCTCCTGACAAGGTTCTTCTAAATGTGTCTCTGCCGAGGAGGCCGAGGGGGCTGCCTGGGCCCAGAGGGAGGTCCTTGGGAACCTCTATAGAACTGAAACCTCCCTGGCACCCTTGAATGTTACTCTTCTTGTGGAGGGCAATGGAGTAGGGGCAGGTGTTAAGAACCCCCTCCTGGGCCCCGAGGGCCTGCACCTCCCTGGGGTCCTCCCCTTCTCTGGCCCTGCCCGGAATCGGGCCTGGGCAGAGCTTCTTGGGCTGAGGCCCACGCACCCCCTGCTCAGGGGTAGCAGATAGGAGAGAAGGTTGTGAGCTTTGCCCTGTGTTTCATCTGGGAACAGAATGGCTGCATGGTCCTTATGGAGATGCCCAGGACATGGAAGTGGGTAAAGAGCAAAGGCAGAGAGGATGTAGAAGGAACAGACAGGTGGCCAGCACTGACCCTCACAGTGAGCGTGAGGCAGGGGTGCTGCCAGCCCCTCTCTGTGGACAAGGATACTGAACACAGGGTGGGCCACGTACTTGTCTTGGCCTGCTGTCTTGGTCGTCCACTTCCTGCAAACACATTCTGCCAGGTACCCCTGGTGCCCAGCTAGCCCATAGGCCTCCACCGGCTTTGAGCTGTGGGCTTGGGGGTGTCTGTCTGTTGCCTTCGGAGACCCGCAGAGGGGGAGGCTGGCCTAAGTGCCTCTTGGGCCTGCAGCACATAGATGTACAACTTTATTTGAGTATTTAATTTCCCCTCTCATTCATAAAATAAACAAGGATGATTTATCTGAAAGTGGCTGGAAACTTTGCCAGGCTCTCTGCTGAGAGGGCCATAGCGCCGGGAATTGCTCAGAGCCTGACGGGGGGAAGTATCTGCTTTTAAGTGAAGCATAGGCCGGAAGCGGATGGACCTAATATTTTAGTTAGGGAGGTTAACGGGCTGGGCTGGAGGGTCTTAAATCTTTCACCAGAAAATCCCCGTGAAGCTTCAGAGGAGGCCCCGGGGAGAGCCAGACGAGGAGTGGACGGCATGCTCTCAAACTGTTGTGATTTAGGGAGGCCAAGGTATTAAGGGATTTTTGAGATTAGTTTAAAATCTTTGGAAAAACTCCTTAGCATCTCCCCAACTGCCGGGCACGATGGGCTCCAGGCTGCAGGACTCAGAAAAGGTCAATTTTTGAGGGACTCAAAAAAACTGGGAGGATCATGAGTGGAAGGCCCAGAGCCACTCATCTCGTGGTCAGGGATGGACTTTCCTGGGTTTGGCTGCGAAAATGACACCACCCCTGGTGGCTGGGGTTATGTCTCTGCTGCCGCCAGACCCCAGGCCCTTTTTTGCCACCTTCCAAAGGCTCCTCACTGAGGCTAATGACCACCCTGGCTCAGGGGATGCTACCCCCAGATCATCTGAACCCAGCCAGGGCCCTCAAGTTTTCAGATGGGTCAAGCTGGTGTCCAGGGCACTTGAGTGACCTCTGAGCTCTGTTGGGGGGAAGTGCCCAGTGGGGAGGTGTGATAGCTGCTAAATGGCAGCTTCTAGCCCCTGGACCCCCCCCAACCCCATCTGGCTCTAGTGTCCACCCTGTGGATTGCTGGGAGGAGAGACCCACACAGAGAGCCTGGCCAGGTCCTGGCTGGGTGGTGTGGAGAGGAGGATGCCACGAGTCTCCACATTCTTTTTCCAGCCTCCCTCACCTGGTCTGGCTGCCCTGAGGGCTAGACAAGCCCTGGACAGGCAGAGGACGCCATGGGCTCCTGCAGCTGCTCCACGGTATTCATAGGGCGCTGCAGTGAAGGGCATGTGTTGGCTTCCCTGCTTGGCCACAGCACCCCCAAACCAGAGCTTGGGGCTCCCTGTGGGATCTGGCCAGTGTGGGACCCTGGTCAGCTTATCCCTGGGCAGATGCTGCTCATGGCCACCTTCTCCTGCCACCCCTGGAGCACAGTCGTTCCACTCCACACACATGGTCTTCTCAGATCAAGTTGGAGACCTCATCACCTAGTCTCTGGGGACCCCCCTCACACCAGCCCTGGGGAGGAGGCTACTGACTGGTGGCCAAGGTGGCCACAAAACATGTCCCAGGGCCCTTCCCCACTCCCTGTCCCTGGCAGCCCCGTCCCTTCCTTTCCAGTTGTTGAAGTCAACTCAGGAGAGTTGGGAGAAAATGTGCAGAAGAGGCTGTGAGTGTGGGAGAGGCCCTGACGCGTTTCTCTCCGCAGGTGCGCGTTCCGGGAGATGACACCCGAGGACTCTCGCACTGGGGACTGAGCGCTGGGTGCCTGTGGTGAAATCCTGCCTATTTTCTTGGCAGGAGAGCTTAGGAACATTTCGTGTTCTTACATCCTTTCAGGGACACTGACTTGAAGGTCCCTTCACACGCCCACTTGCGTCATTTAGACTTTTGGCACCTACATTGTTTCCATTGTAGGGGGTGCAATCCAGGGCTAAGGAGGACTGTGTCGTGGGGGATCACAGAGCAGGGTTCCTGGGGTGAGGGCAGCCCTGGAGGGCTTGCTCATGGTGAAAGGTGAGCTTAGCACTGCTCATGGCTGTGTCCACACACCCACTGCAGGCTCCCAGGAGTGTACACACCATCACGCTGATTTGTCCATGGGGCCCCCCAGGCCAGCTACATGGCAGAGTGAGGGCTTGGCTGCAGCCATAGTTGGGACCATAGCGTAGACCCATGTGGGGGGTTTTCGGGGTCTGGTAACAAGGAGAGCAAGTCTCGGGAAGTATGTGAAACCCACAAGGGGAAGCCCCAGGGCCACCAACCTTGGCCTGATGGCTTGATGGGCAGTGGACAAAAAAGGCCGGTGGCCCAGGAAGGGAAAGTCCAGCTTCCTCAGGGCGCCTGTCCCTGAGTTCAATGCAGAAGCTGGCCACGCTGAGGTGTGGCTGTGGCTTGGCTCCCGTCCCCCACCCACTTTCCTCCTCCCCCAGGCCTGCCGGCCCCAGTGCGGCCAGACGCCATCCACCCGCGGTGCCGAGAGTACTTTATCAGATAATAAATAAGGCGGCTGGAGCCGTCCGTGTCAACATCTTGGCGGCTGCACAGGGCACTATGGGGGAGGGGCTGCCCACCATGGCCACCCCCACCTGGGTGAGACTGTAGTTCACTCAGCTCCTCCTCTCGGTTTGGCTCCCATGAGCTGCATGTTGGGGGATGGATGAGAGCACCCCGGGATCTGCTCTCAGCCTTGAAGCCTCATGGGGACATTGGCTCTCTCTGGCCTCACTTTCTCATCTGCAGAGTGGGGCTTCTGGAGGGCAGAAGACAGAAGTCCTCCTTCCCGAGAGGAGCAAAGCTGACACTTGCAGCAATAGGCATGCCTCCCAGGTGTGCCCAGAGGAGGATGTAGAGGGTGTCAGTTCTAGGGAGCTTGGGTCCCTGCACTGCATTGTCCTCATTCACTTTTGGGGGCCCTGTGGCTGTGGATCCTGCCTCCCAGTCAAGGACAGCCTGGACAAGGAACCCATGCTGCCCAGGCCCTGCCTCTATCTCCTCTTTCCCTTTGCTGGAACCACTTCCCACCCTGTCCTCCCTGGGGCTCTCAGATGCTCCTGTCCTCCCTCAGGACGTCCTTACACCCCTGCACACATCAGGCCCAGAGTTCTGCTGCTTGCCACCAAGAAGCCTGTTCGCACACCTAGAGGAGGGGAGCCCTGAGCCCACAAATTGTCTCCGGGGATTGTAGTAAAGGCACAGAAGTAAGGAATGTCAGTGCCATCCCTGGGATGTCCCTCCCTGGACATGGCATCTCCAGGAATGTTGGTGGCTAAATGGCTTTCTGATGATGGTGACAGTGGCAACTGGCCTTTTCTAAGCAACGTACTCATTTGCTCAAATAAAAAGTTGGCACCTGTGACTCAGTAGGGCACCAGCCCCATATATCGAGGTTGGTGGGTTCAAACCCAGCCCTGGCCAAACTGCAACAAAAAATAGCCGGGCGTTGTGGCGGGCACCTGTGGTCCTAGCTACTTGGGAGGCTGAGGCAAGAGAATCGCCTAAGCCCAAGAGCTGGAGGTTGCTGTGAGCTGTGATGCCACAGCATTCTACCGAGGGTGACAAAGTGAGACTCCGTCTCTAAACAAAAAAATAAACAAAGTTGGCACCTTTCGTTGCTTCGCCCAGTAATGATTTTTCCTTCCTGTCTTTTTGGATAGCAAAAGAGAAGCTGATACTGCGCCCTGACCGCACTCTGACGGCTCAGGTCCCAGCCCAGCGTGGATGTGGCTGTGTCTCCAGACTCAGCTGCCACATTGGGTTTAGTCTCACCTAGGTTGATACCCTGCCCAAAGCACCCAGGCAGGCCAGGCACACACGGCTTGTGCGGCCAACACTGGTGGACCAGCAGCATCAGCTTCAGGAACAGCGCTCAGGGCGAGGCTGGGCTTCAGGACCCATGCCTGAGACGCTTCTGGCCTCCTGCCCTGCTTTTTGAATGAAGCACTTTAAGGTGGGGAGTTCTGCTCTATAAGTTGTTCTGGGTCAGGGAGCTGATGGGGCTCTGGGGGTTTCTTTTTATCTATGCCTTGTGTGCTCAAGTTTTGGGTTTCACTAGGGTCTTTTCCCTATCCTGGGGTGCCCAGGACCAAGCACAGCGGGGCTCAGTGGGCGCTTTCTGCAGATGGGATTTAACAGTTGCAAGGCCCCCCAGGATTTCCAGGCATCACCATTGGGACATCTGCTTTAGTTCAAAAGATGGTGGGAAGGTTGTATGCAGGTGTGGGCAGTGCAGATGAAGTGACCTCTCTTCCATCCTGTGGTTCTGATAAGGAGCCTAGGGCTGCCCCACCTACCAGCCTCCAGCTCGCTTTTTTTTTTTTTTTTCCACTTGGTTGTTTACAACCAGCCGGGCAGAGCATGGGGTGGCTGACAGGAGGAAGAATGGCAGGGAGGGGGTGCCCAGTGACTATATTAAGGCCCTGGGTCCTGACAGCTTCCGGTCCCAAGAGGAGAAAGGCTTAAATTTAGCAGTACTGACCATGGCCAGGGTGGAGCTGCCAGCCTCCCTCCTGGGCACATCCTCAAATGTGACCTACAGAGACAGAGGAAAGGGATTGCTTACCTCAGCCTGTGGCCAAATCCCCTTTCACCTTGGGATTCCTCTTCATAAGTGGGGAGTCCGGGGCCAAAGTCCCCAAACCCTTTCAGCATCAGGACCCCCTCTGCCCCATCAATGGGATCCCACCTGTTCTTTGCCCTGCTGTGGACACCTCTAGGAAGCCCCTCTGGGTTGGTTGGTGCTTGGTGCTGCCTTCGTACACCGGAGTCTCCCAGGAATACCCCCACCCCCACACACATGGGTTATAGATACAGACCCAGCCACAGACATGTGGCACCTCTTCCCCTCCACAGATGGGGAAACTGAACCTTGGACAGATGTGACAGGCTCAGCACTTGGGGGTCCAGGAGCAGTGCTGCAGCGTAGGGACGTGACACTGTATCCTCTAGGCCCCGCCCTGAGTGGCCCCATCAGGTCTCAGCACCATAAGTTGCCTCTCTGAGCCAGTTTTTTTTGAGACAGAGTATCATTTTGTTGCCCTCAGTAGAGTACTGTGGTGTCACAGCTCACAGCAGCCTCAATCTCTTAGGCTTAAGTGATTCTCTTGCCTCAGCCTCCCAAGTAGCTCGGACTATAGGCGCCCGCTACAATGCCCGGCTATTATTTTTGTTGCAGTTTGGCTGGGGCCGGGTTTGAACCTGCCACCCTCAGTATATGGGGCCAGCGCCCTACCCACTGAGCCACAGGCGCCGCCCTTCATTCACTTTTAAAAACATAAAGGACCCCATCACTAGGCAGGGCACACACCTGTAATCCTAGCACTCTGGGAGGCCGAGGAGGGTCCATGAGGCTGAGCTTATGGGTTTGAGACCAGCCTGAGCTAGAGTGAGACCACTGTTCCTAAAAATAGCTGGGCATTGTGGTGGGCACTGGTAGTCCCATCTACTTGGGAGGCTGAGCCAAGGGGATCACTTAAGCCTAAGAGTTTGAGATTGCTGTGAGCTGTGATGCCACAGTACTCTACTGAGGGTGACAGACAAAGTGAGACTCTGTCTCAAAACAGAAGCAAAACAAAAAAACCCTATCACACCTTGTGGGTGGAAGCAGCTCAGGAGACACAACTTCAGGACAGCACCAGAAAGAATTGTCTTTAAATATGGAAGTTTTAATGGGGTGTCCTGTAGCTACTTTAGTCGGCTTACACTGTTTAAGATTTCTGAATCAAATTCTAAAGTTTTTCAAAAATCAAAGTTGAGGCTCGGCGCCTATAGCTCAACCGGCTAAGGCGCCAGCCATGTACACCTAAGGTGACGGGTTCAAATCCCCAGCCCAGACCCGCCAAACAACAATGACGGCTGCAACCAAAAAATAGCCGGGCGTTGTGGCGGGCGCCTGTGGTCCCAGCTACTTAGGAGGCTAAGGCAAGAGACTTGCTTGAGCCCATGAGTTGGA